>WAAG01012139.1:1311-13625 GCA_013390105.1 Tichodroma muraria | reverse complement strand
GAAGACTCTTGGAACTCAGAAAATTGAAGCTATGAACCACCTTAGTATATTGTTTCATGTACCCAGAAGAAGGTATATCAGAACTATCTTTTGCAGAGTGGTCCAGTCATATAATTCATAACAACCTTTTCCAGTAATTCCCAGAGTTCTTCCCTCACCTCAGTAACTGTTAAAGAAATGAATGTATGGACATATTTGCTAACAGACAAACTCCCCTCAGTAAACTCCTTTCTCCCCTTCTTTCCAATGCTCTCTTTCACACTAACTCTACATGAGTCCTCAGTGATACTTGAATTTTATGAAATGTCACCTCTTATTAATTGTGCTTATGTTCAGGATGGGAAATTAGTACCTATAATAGTCCATCTGCTCCTATGTTCTCTCTGAGCACAGCTCTTCTTTAGCATATCCCTAAAGCATCGTGCTGCAAACACGTGGCCATGACTCACTGGGACCGCCTCAGTGGACTTGATGATCTTACAGGTCTTTCTCAACCTAAATGATTCTGATTCTGTGATTCAGTATCCTGAGAAATCTGGGCTATTCTATCTCTTATCACATCCCATTTTTGAATAATTAAGCAAGAAATTCCATCAGCAATCCCCACTCCTGCTATCCTAGATACAGGAATTCAGGTGATTTTCTACAGCTGTGCTTTAATTGTGACCCACACTGGGGAGAGACCAGGGCCCCTGGGACAGTGGTGTGGACTGACTCACATCAGCACTTTTCAGGACTAGAACCACCTGACAGAGAATGGCCAGGTCCATATGGAAAAATATTTGGCCAAGATCTCTTCTGAGCCTTACATATTGTCCAAGACATACTTCTCATTTTCTGTCTCCCTCTTCCATTCACATGCCTGAATAGCAGGGGCATTTGGAATGGAAGCTTGCAGCCTGCTGCAGCCTGAAGCCTTCCTGAAGTTGCTGACTGTTCCTGAAGTTTGCCAACAGCCTTTGAAGACAGCAGAACTTGGCACAATCACCTTCCATATTGTCTGTGTAAGAGGGGTATCCTGTTAGCTGGGCTCAGATGTCCCCTTGAGATCTCAGCTCAATCCAGATGACATGGCTTGTTGAGAGGGGAGGCTGACAGGGACACAATAGGGACATGCACTGATATGTGACCTTCAAAAACTCCCACGGACCAGGACACAGGAATAAGCCAAAGTGGCAGTGCACAGACTGGGATGAACCTCTGCTGGGCTCTCCTGACAGCTCCCAGGCAGTCACACAGCACCTGTTATGTGTAACCTATGACATTTAAATGTATTTCCCTACCTCTCCCACTTACGCACGTAGGGCTTCCATTGGAATGGAATAAGGACATTATTTGGAAGTTTTAACTTCCAGCTACTTCTGCACACTCATCATCCAAGAATACCCCTGTGCAGGCTCCCATCACTGCCCTGCTCTGCTCCTTTCTTTGGGAGCCCAGTGTGTCGTCCCGTTCTGCGGGCAGACGCTCCCAATGCTAATGCACAAACAAGATGCTTGCAGGTGTAACTCACGCCTTAATTGTAATGACACTGAAGCTTAAAAGTGACAGGAAGAAGCTGAAATAATTATTTTCAGTGTGAGACTACGAAACAAGTTGTTAAATCCTTAGTAGCAATAGTGGTGCTGCCGACTGTGAAAACCCTTTAAAAATCAGGTAAACTTATAGGAGCCTTTTAGGTGTTTTTCCCTTTTCTTTATACAACACCTTCTGGATTCTGTTAAAGCAGGTCCATTAGAGACTGGCCCACAAATGCATAAAGATTTTCTGGGAAAGGTGTGTCTGTCTGAAGGATGTGTGTCAGGGCATGGGAGGAGTAGGGGGAGAGGAAGAGGAGTGAAAACAGCTCGGTGCACACACACCTGCACACAAACCCTCACAGTTTTTTACATAAAAAATTGTGCATGGTACCCTGAGGAGCATATTTGTGCGGTTCTGACATCTCCAGCTATGCCTGGGCTTGGGTATTTCTTGGATCCTGGGTATTTCACAAGCAAGTGCTGATCATGATCAGCAAATACCTGTTTGTTTGTTAAATGCTGCATTAAATGCTTCTTGAGTTTCATGCAATAAGAAAATAGTAGTTGAGAAGGATAGACTGCTGTCTGAAATTTCAAAAGGAAGTTTTGAGAGAGAGCCCTGCTAAAATGTTCTAAGTTATTGGCAAATCATTGCTTAAAAGGAAGTGTTACAATGCAGAAACAATTGGTTTGTGGTTTTTCTCCCCCATTGCTGTACCTGAAGGTTTTAACTGTCCATCTTACTGTATAGTTCTTTCGTTAAAAAGAAGGATTTTTCTATTCCTCCCAATATTTTATCTATTAAATTGTGTTTTGCCATTTATTTAAGCTCTGCTCAGAGGAGGAGATTTATGAAGGAATCTATGCCAATTGCATGGACCCAATTCCCTCCTAGCCTCAGTTCTGCTCTTAAACAAGTAAACATATAAATGGTATCACACTTAGCAGCTGCACTGAAATAGTCATTAATTAACCACCATCAGGCCAGGCAAACAGCAGATGCTGTGAGGGATACTGGCAAAATGTCAGAAGAGTAACAGGAATTATTTCAAATAATAGATATATGGACAAACACTTGTGTTCTAAGAGTTTGTGCGATCACTTCTAGAACTGTGACAATGGGGTAACTGTGCCTCTCTTAAACTGCATGAGGGGAAAACAATGCATGTAATTTCTGCACTTGAGCCCCTGATCTGTGGATGGTTGTTTTTTATTAATTTTTTTAGCTTTTCAAGCCTAAGTTACATAACGCCAGCACAGCATGTGCTCTGCCTAGAAGAGGCACAGTGGCATCATCTTAAACTCAGGACTTAATGTTATGTATTTATGAAGGGGACCTAGAAGAAAGTTGGGAACAAACTTTTAGCAGGTCCTGTTGCAATAGGACGTGGGGTAATGGTTTGAAATGGAAGGACTCAATTTAGATTTGATACAGGAAAGAAGTTTTTAACACAGAGGGTGGCGAGGCACTGGCTCAGGTTGCCCAGGGAGGTGGTAGATACCCCATTCCTGGAAAAATGCAAGGTCAGGGTGCATGGGGCCCTGAGCAACCTGATGTAGTTGCAGATGTCCCTGCTCATGACAGGGGAGCTGCAGCAGATGGCCTTTAAATATCCCTTCCAACTCACACTATTCTGTGATTCCATACGTTTTTATACAGGTGCCAGCAAGTCAGGCCTAAGTGAGTACATGGCCAATCTTACTAAAAGGTATTGATTTAATTTCCTGCCTCCTAAGATTTCACTGCTGGATTTCTGCTTGCTTTGTTTGCATTTTAGAGTGCCTCTGCCTTTCACACTTATTTTAAAAAATAGTTAAAATGGGATTACTGGCTCTGGATCTGCAGGAAGAAATTCAGTCCGTAGTGTATCCTTTGCATAAGTATTTCCATTAACACAAGATTCATTCATATGTGACCTACTCTTTGATTCATTAAATTTCATGCTAAAATAAAGTTTGCAGTTTGCCATAACTTCTTCTGCTCTATTTGCAATTTTATAATATTTTTAATATTTAACTTCAGTATGGCAACGGATGGATTATCTTTTACTTGTTGTGTCTTTTCTAAAATTCAGGAAAGAAAACCACTGAAACAACACATGCATAATTCTCAAAATGTTTTGTACTTCAACAGTTCAGAGCCCTTTACAAAATAACCCCACAGAGAAAGCTAACACATGGTATACATTATTCACTTTCCCATTCCATATGAACAAAGAGACTTTTTTTTTTAACTTACCAGCCATGCTCCTTTGCTCCTCTGTGCCTTGGACTTTGTATTGCTGTGAGCAACTGTAGACTATATGATAAGACTTCAAGCTCTGGCTGTGTTGCAGCATTTATAGGGAAAACTTTAGGCCTCTCCTTATGTTCAAACCAATTATAATTCACATTAGGTGAGTGAGGCAGGTAAGTCATACCAGTGGTCATGTAAACTTCCTAGTAACCCTATATTAGCTCATGGGTTTTAAGACAGTGGACTTGTGCAATTCAGGCCATTTATCCAGAAGGTTGATGAGATGCTTAGAAAAGCAGAGCATTTAATTGCATACCTGGAATCCAGAATTTCACATGCAATGATGCATCACTCGGCAAGGGGTGTTTTTTGAGTCAGTATAAATTAATATCTCTTCCCAGTATGATCTAAAGTTGAGTATTCATGCAATAAAAGTATACATTCATAATCAAATTCATATGGTCCCCTCCCTATGAGTGTACTCATAAGTCTGGAAAAAACCCCCAGAACTTTTCATTTGCCTCATTGGTCCTTTTTTGGGGATCACCACAGTAATGCTTTTGTGTCAGCCCCTCCTTAGAGTCTCTGTGAATTATACTAATGGTATGAATGCTGTAAATGTAGTGTAAGCTAGTAGTAACTTGAAAAACCACTGAGCATTGAATAGCTTTGATGAGTGGATCTCGAGCATAACTCTCCCTGCATGGAGAGAAACTTCATCCTCATAAAATAAAACACTCATTTTGGAGCAAGTACAAATTATGACTTCAATTTGTGTTTCGATGGTGGTTACTCATCTAGTTTCTGACTCTAGAGGGAGAACAATAAATGCTAAAATATCTTCATTAGCACATACAGGAAATTCTATAGGTAAAAAGAAAATTAATTTGTCAGAATGGCCTCATAATATTTCTTTTTGTTTCAGGCTAATCCTTCATTTTCCATATCAGTGCTAGCAAATTGATCACAGATGTCTCTTTCTCTCTTCTGCCCTCCACATACAGGAACTTCTGTTTCCTTACACTTACACAGACTTGAACAAGGTATTTTGTCTCTTCATTATTACTTCATCTTGCTTATCTACAATGATGAGAAGAGACTGAAGCAATCTCAGGAATGTTAGTGCTTACCTTGAAGAACTTGAAGGGTGGAAATTTCATAAGATCAGAAAGGGGCAAGCACAGTATCTGTGTATAAAATGGGGCAAGAGGCATGGAAAAGAGCTGAGAAATTACAGTTGACATCAACTAGTTTGATTCAAATTCCTGGAAAACACTGAAAGAGATGAACTCCTTAGCATCTAGATAAATAAGAGCCAGCTAAGACATGCCAAGAAGTCATCTGAGCCCATCAGAGGAGAAGAAAGAAGTGTCATCTATCACCACATGCTGACTTGGATTTGCAACAAGATCCCACAGGGTATTTTCATAAGTACACTTTAGAAACACTGATTACACAAGATTTCTATTAGTTAACTGCATAACTTGTTAAAGAAACAAATGCTGCATTGCTTCAATGGATCACCATCAAACTGGAAGGGCATAGTGGCTGAAATGCCATTAAAGGCTGCCTTGGAGCATTGACATTTTAAATACGCTCTTTTCTGTTGTTAATGTGGTTCAGCTGAAGCATTATGCTAGCCCAGGGCTAATCTCAGCTGGATAATGTCAAGACTACCTAGACTGGAGAGTTTAAAAAAATAGAAGGATCAAGCTGGATCAGTGTAAAACAGAGAGAACTGCAGAGATATGATGATTTTTGAAAAAGATGAAAAGTGGTTATAGAAAGAGGAGGCCAACTGAGGAGTCATGATCTTAAAAACTGCAGTCTTCGACTGAAGACACTGAACTGAACCATAAAAATGCAGGCAGTGAAGAAAAGTGTTTAGCTAGACCCTCTGGGTAGGTTGACAAAATGTTAATTTATTTTTTTTTCCCATGGAGATTAAGAATAGCTTGAATGCATATTTGTCAGGGATAACATACAGTGCAGCTGAGCTGCCCTTGGGGCATTGATTTTGGTGTCAAAGCTGTGACAGTGACACTTCCCCCCCCTCCCGTTGCTTATTGTAGGCACCTGGTGCTGAACTGCACGGGGTAGGGAGCACCTCAGCAGGGGGATGAAGCATTCTGCATCCAATGCTGGTCCAGTGCCATTTGCCTTGGTTTTGCTCTGCTCCTGTGGCTGACCTGCCCGCAGTGAATACACTTCACATTGTGTCCTGTGGTGAAGGGTCACCAATTTCCCAACTACTGCCACACACAAGCCTGCAGACTTCGTGCCACATTCATCCTAACTGCTCATTTCAAAGGAGTGATAAAATGTTCTGCGTTGAAAGAGGGAGGTTAGCACTGTGTCCCTCCAGTATTGCATCTGCCAGTGCAAGCCAGTCCACAAGCATCACCTGGAAGCCCCACAGCAATCATTCTCCATTACCTTGTGAAGGAAAAGTCTGTCCCACCTTCAGTCATTTGGTCACTTGTTCCCAAAAGAGGGAAGTTACAGAACTGACCTGAAAATAGCCACGTCTTTTTTTGTGTGTGTGTGTGTGCAGAGAAAAGCCACCTCCTTTTTAGAATCCATTAGAGTTCATTGGTTTTTCATACCTTAGAGCAATGTGTTTCACATGCTAATTATGAGTTGTGTAAATAATGTTCTAAACATTCCCTTTCTTCATTTAAGATCCACAGGTTTTTACCAGGATTAAAAGGTACCCAAGGCTTTGCTTCACTTTATTCAGTGCTTTGTATTTCTCTATAATATCATGTCTTACGTTATTATATTCCTCCAAATTACAGAATATCAGACTTTCCAGTCTCTTTTCATGTTGATACCATAGTTTGAATATGTTGTGTGTTTCTGAAACTTACTCAATTTCTCTGAATGCTTTCGTGATATAAATGAAAAAGAATTGAAACATCATCCTGTAGGGAAAATACACTGTAAGTTAATTGGTGGCAATGATTTTTAGTATTTCCTGATCTATTTTCTATTAATGCCATTTTTGTTTGTTAGTTCAGCATTTGCTCAGGTTAGCCCACAAGAAAGTGTTTGTTCATCCTGTACAAAGGAAATATGGCATAAGAGGATATAACAAGCCTGGACAAGATGTGAGCTGAATGGATGGATAAAATGGGTGTATTGGAAATTGTGTGAAGAGAGGTTGCTCAGCAAGCTGATGTGTGAATTCCATGATGTTAAAGGAGAGGATTGGAGTGTATCAAATGTACTGGCATGGGATTTGTAAACAGGGTGCTCAGGGAGTTGGTGACCACAGGGAAAATGCTGCAATAGCTGAAGTACAGAATCAGCATATATATAAATATTTTATTTCAATGACTTCACTGAAATTCAAGATGCTTTCTAAAATAGTTAGCAAACCTTGTGTAAACATCACAACATGCCCATAGCTTTTCCATGTTTTCCAGTTGCATTTGCTGGTGTAAAAAGCGACCGTTCCAGCCTTCAAATCTTGTTTGTTGTGTGACCTTGGACGCAGCAACAGCACTGCTAGAATAGCTGTGGAATTCTGGCAACGCTGAGAATTTAAAGCAGGACTGCACCTGGGACCAAGTGCTTGCATCTCTGTCAGCAGAGCCTTTGACTCAAGGCTAGGCATTCTCTTCTTTCAGCAGGCAATCAGGTAGCACTGCATGCTGCGGCTGTGCATAACTAGGAAGTTTCAGGAAACTTTCCACAATTCTCCAGCTGCCTTGGCAGTGGGCTGTGAGACTCTAACAGTCTGCAAAGCAGGAAACTGCCAAGGACAGAGGCTGCTGGGGAGTCAGCAAGATGCCGTTGGGGTTTTTTTGTGTCAGAGCGTTGGAAAATCCCAACAGTTCTTCCTGCTGCCAAGCAGGGCACACCCTGCCAGGAGTGCAACTACTGTGGGATAGGGAATACCTCTCCAGGAGCAGTGGTTGCCATCCACAGCTCTGTCACACCAGTGGTCCCTCTTTTCCTGGGCACTTCCTGCAGCTGTATTGTGCATCTCCATCTCTTTCCTTATTCTGTTTTCTTGCAGCAGGGGCAATCAGACAGGCACTTGCAGATTTAGAAGGGCTGTAACAACATAGTTAGGAGGTCACTGTGTAGTTCCATAATGGATAATTGTGCCTAATGCTGACTCTGAAAGAGAATTTTTTGGAATATATGAGCGCCAAGGAACAGGTCCTGCCCACAGTATACTGGGCTACAAACACTGTGTCATGGTTTGGGGGAGGTTTTCTCCCCAGCCACTGGCATAGAATTAACCTGAACTACCCAAACCTGTTCTGCAGAACCCAGCACTCTACATTGGAGCTGTCTCTGTAGCTCATCTTTACTCACAGCCACACAACTTTGCTCAGTTTCAAATCAGACTGAAGACATTTCTGGCCACCAGTGACCTGGCATCTTACTTAGCTAATGAGCACATCCTGTGCTTGCTTTGAGTTCCTCCAGGAAGAAAGCATTTGGTCAGTGTGGAATGCATGACTATGGCTAAAATAGAGTATAATCCATTTAGGTCCCACACTGGACTCAATCTATTAGTCTGGAGTAAGAGTGAAAAAGATCTGGGGAGAGATGGGAAACAGGACAGTCAAACAAAGGCACTTCCTGAGGATTGTTTCCAAGGCAAGAGATCAGCCTGTATTTTCATTTTAGAGAGTTAAGTGAGTCTCATTGCCTTGTTTATTTCTTCTGGGCAAATGAAACTTCTCTAACAAGAAGGCAAGTCCTTCCCATTGTAAGAGAATGGTGGCAGCTCTCTTAGAACCATGAGACAGGTTCAACAGCAGAAGGTTACTATTTTGGACAGGATTTACTTTTGAAAGTCTGAAGCCACTTGTAACTGTGAAAGAGGGGAAGGAGCATAGGTAGGTCACATGTTCTGGCTTTGATTCTATCCATTTTCTGTCCCTGAAAACATAATCACTTCATAGCAAAGATATCCATAACACTATAAGCTTACTTTGAACACTTTTTTAAAAAACTTTATTTCCCCCGTAAAACTTAGTATCTGTAGTGAGTAGAATTAATTTTTTACAGCTGGGCCAACTGGCAAGATGGGTGCCATGATTTGGCACTGTAAGTAGTGTGTCTTAGTCCCATCCTATTACATTACTGTCAGACCTTTTGTCCTATAAAAATGTTTCCCTTTGGAATTTTTTTAGCAAATAACTTTATAAATGATACTGCAGTAGTTTATCCTTTGTATTTAGCAGTATAACCATTGGCATGACCCAGTGGCTACGCACAGAAAGAACCAGTCACTGGTACCAGATACCTCACCATTTTTAAAACTGCTGCTGTTATAAAAACAATAACAACATTGACTATTGCAATTGATTCTGGCTTTTTTCTTTCCATTAAATGTAAAATACTTTCTGAGAAGCCTTGAAATCTTCTGGGCTTTAAGCATTGCAGTTTCTGTTCTGTATTTGAAATTGGGTTTCTAAGCCTCACATATACAGGTAAACAGAAATGCTCATTTTCCTGGCTCTCTCTGTTCAGGTTGCTCATATTAGTAGAGCAGTGCATGTGTCACTGTTCAAAAATGTTTAGAACATTTCCTGTAATTTCATACTCAGGGCTAGTTTTGAGAAACCAACTTGTTTTAACAGTTATTTCTTCTTTGTGAATTGTGAAGTAAGAAGTTATTGGTGTAACAGCAGAAATTGTAAGTGTGCCAGGTCCGTTCCTTTGGGCAAAAGGGGAAAAAAGTATTGCCTCAAAAAGACAAGCCATTTCACGCCTGCCATGTCCTCACTACCCTAAAAAATTCTCTCTCCTTTGACATTCTTCTGTAAGCACACACTTTTACATTTTCTTGATGTTTTTAAACAATCAGCTGTGAGCAGCTACTGATGTAAAATGAACATAGCAAAGCTAAATGTGAGACTGTGTAGAAGGGGAAGGTGATTTTATTTTAAACAAAATTGATTTCAGTCAGTCACGCTTATTCTCCTGCAGATTTCATTCAGTCAGTCTTTCACACTCCTTTCTCATACCTGCATTTTAACAAGGACTAAGATGTGTATGTCTGATAGTCCAGCCAGGATTACTTGTGGTGCAGCTGAGGACAAAGGATGCCAGTTAGGGAGTGTTCAGGTTTCCTGGATTCTTTTTGCTGGGTGACCACATGCTGACTTTGGAATTGCCTTTTGTACCTTTCTTGGACCCAGGTCTGTGAGTCATTGAGCCATGTTATTGACTGGCTGCCTGTCCTTTTGTCTCCTGTTCTGTGAAAAGTCTGCCTTCAGTTTTATTTCTAGACAAGGGAAGTACAGTGTCTCAAACAGGTGACAAGCTATTGAGGATCCTGGGCTAAGGACTGTACCTCTTGCAATGAAGTTACACTTGGAAGGACTTCTGTGCTGGTCATTCTGACAAAGCAGCACTCATTCCCAAAGGAAGGCCACCAGTTCAAACTAGCTCACTCACTCGTTGAAGCATGAATGTACTTGGGGTTTCCTGGCGGCTTTTTAGTCATGAAACTCAGTGCTAACAACACTTCTGGAAGGAGGACAGTGAGATGAAACCTCAGGAGTGACTGTAAATACATTAGTGCTCTTTTGTATACTGTTGCTCCACTGAGTGTTACCCAATAATAACAACAGTGCTGTGCAGGCTTTTGTAAGAGGAGTTGCTGAGTTCAGGTACCGGTAGCTTTGCTTGAGAGGGTCTGTGCTGTTCTTCCAGTACAGATGTGCTTGTGCTTGAATAATGGCCTACAGTTCCTGGGAGCTCATTAAGTCCACATTGTAGGCCCTCAAAGACTGAAAGTGCTGGGGGTTAGACATGTTTATATGAGGGTTTGAGAGAGAATTTCCAATAGTAGAAGAACAGTGAAACAGAATACAACCAGTATTTTATGGAAGATGTTGCAGGTGAGTGTAAGATCCTACCTGTCTAATAGTGAAAGGTGCTGTATTTAATGTTTCCAAAATTTTAGTGTATGATGGTGAGTGATGTATTAGGACCTTTCCTTTAAGGGAAACAAGAAAAAACAGGAAAAAAAAAACCCACCACCATGCGAAGGAAAAAAAACCACACGTGTAATTTTAACAGCATCTCAGTTAAAATGAAATGTAAAGTTTACCTGTTTGTTACAGGGATGCAGCCAGTGAGAGCAAATGTTAAAAGGTAATAGACAAAAGATCTGTGAACATGTTTAGCACAGCCCTGTATCAGCTGAATCTCCTACATAAGGAAGTGTTCCAACCTCCTTAGCTCTGATAACTACTGAGGATAATTGTTCATTATTTCTGTCTCCCACTTGCACCCTGCCACTATTGTTACTTGTTGTCTATCTTGGCTTTGCTTCAGACAATTCTGTTTGTAATCTTACCTGCATTTGTTAAATCAGAAAGATGCCATGCTTGGTTTTTAGATTGTCGTGAGTCGAAGACATCGGACAAATATAATCAAACTAAAGTCATCAAATCAAATAGATCTGATGGAAAGCTGCCTCCATCTCCAAACAAGAGAAACCAAATTTCTTCTGGTGATTAGGAGAGCATCTCACTAACGTGTACTGCCAAGTCTGTATATTGTAACACAAAGTATGAGACATACACATGTATTTGTGTGCGATGAGGCGTTATCCTTTAAGAGCTACAATGCACCAAGTTATTATCCCAGGTAGATGGTTGTCAAGTGACCAAGGCTACAGAAGAGGAAGTGGGAGAACTGTCCAAATTATAAAGCTCAGAGATCTATTTCAGTAAGGCTCAATTAGTGCTACCCCAGGAATTGTAACTGGGGAAATGGGAAAACAGCTAGAAGAAAGATTAAAGCTTTTTGTCGTCTAAACATTGCTTCTCCCCAGCTCCAATTTAAAGGAATTTTAGGAGAATTTAAATTTTCACAGCAGTGCAAGGTAACTTTGCAGTATCAGCAGACTGCAAGGAAAATTACTGGAAAGGACTGGAATGGAGATGGAACTTGGCCTTGAAGAGTCACTGGGCTACCTGTGCCAGTGTGTCACTATCCTCTCAGTAAAGAATGTCTTCCTAATACCTAATCTAAACCTGTTCTCTTTCACCTTAAAACCATCCTCCCTTGCCCTGTCACTACATAAATAGTGTCTCTCCAGGGATTAGCCCCTACAGCATCAGGGAATGACCACACACTGCCACCAAGAACTACAGGCTCGTTCGTATCTGCAGACCATGGACCATGCCAAGGCACGAGCAGCCGGAGAACGTGAACAAAGCCCTGCACAAAGGCCCTCGGAGCTTTATGCTGTAACTCAAACCTTCGATCCCAGGCTCTGCCAGCGCTGCTCCAAAGCTCCCAGCTGTCGGAACACGCTGCCCAAACCCCGGCTCAGGGCTGTCCCCCATCCCCAACCCCGGCTCGGGGCTGTTCCCCCATCCCAAACCCCGGCTCGGGGCTGTCCCCAATCCCAAACCCCGGCTCGGAGCTGTCCCCGATCCCCAACCCCGGCTCGGGGCTGTTCCCCCATCCCAAACCCCGGCTCGGGGCTGTCCCCCCATCCCAAACCCCGGCTCGGAGCTGTCTCCAATCCCCAACCCAGGCTCGGGGCTGTCCCCGATCCCCAACCCCGGCTC
>WAAG01012125.1:0-27056 GCA_013390105.1 Tichodroma muraria | reverse complement strand
CCAGCCACTCTACAGCCCACCTTAGCACAGATGTTCTTTAACAAGGCATCACTTCACACCTTGATGCTACTAAAACTGTCCCTTACTCACCACATGCCACCCTTGATAAAGTGGCATTTTCCCCCAGAACATTGAAATGACCCACACAGACAAACCAGGGCAGGATTAATGGTTGGTTTCACTCAGGTATTTAGATATCTCTTTATTGCCAGCTTCAACTGTGGTTCAATAAATACAAAATTAAAAAAAAAAAGTCAATAGATTTTTATTAGCATTTATAATAACTATTATTATTATCATTATTATTAAATATTCCAAACCAACTGAGATTCCCTGGAGATGTCTGACTATAGTTCAAACATGAGATGCACACAGAGTCCCTTATAATATTATATTACATTTGTCTCAAGCTTATAAAAATATATATTGACTTCTCAAGTGTGTATTTACAGTACTTAATATGTGGCTAATGAATATAAAAGCATCTGGAGATGAACCAACTTGATTCCCATTTGGTTTCTTGTGAGGGGAGTGTTGCAGATGCTGCTCCAACAGGACTGGGGCTCTCCCAGCTTGTGGAGGAGGCAAGAGCCTCATGCCACACCAGAGGCTGGATGGGAAGAGACCAGGATCATTTTGAGGCATTTTCCTTGCAGCCCCAAAACAGCATTGCTGATTAATTTGATTACACTACTTCCCCAAAGAGAGAAGCTGAGAGGGGTTAATTTTAATATCGTAACAACAATCTATAACTTAATCTATGAATTTTGTTATCTCGTGTTGGTGAGAAGCTCCATAAAAAAGTGTTTATTCTTGCAAGAAGCTGGGCTAGAAGGCTGCTTCCATGGGGGGCTTTCCTTTCCTTTCCTGAAGGAGAGACCAGGAAAGCTGACAACTCCTGTTTCTGCTGAGTTAGAGCCCATCCCACAGCCCAGCTCCTATGGGACTCCTCCACATGGCTAATTCCCACAGGAGCCACAGGCCCTGGCCAGCCACCGGCCACTGCAGCCCAGGGAGACAGCCATGACCACAGATAACTGTGCTGAGGTTTATCCCTCTTCAGCTGGGCGAGATCCAGAGGGACAGAGAAGCAGATTCCAGTGGCCACAAGTGGCACCCAGAGCGAGCCCCTTCTCATATTGCTTATTCTGGAGGCAGGCTCTGCTCTGGGGGACTCGAGGGACCATGCTGCTGCCTGCTCATGGCCAGGTCTGTTTTCCAATCTGAGGCACACTGTCACTAAGCCCTAGATGTCTTCAGACCTCCTTGAGGTGAACCAGCCTGGAGCCAGCTCCTCCAGTAGCAACTTCCCAGCATGGCTCCTGCATCCCAACAGCCAGCACGAGTAAGGAGAGGGAGAGAAGATCCAGAATCAAGCTAGTTCAACCCCTGAGACCTAGAGTATATTACAGCCTAGAGACCTGTAATATACTTTCTCTAGAGATAAAATGTAAACACAGAGAGCACACAAGTTGCACTTGATCCTTGGGATCAGGCATTTCACTAAATGCAGGGCTCGGTTCACTGCTTTTCCTCTTCGGGGTGGGAAACAGTGGGACAGCAGGTGACCAACCCGACTGGGCATGGGCCAAACCTAGAGAAATTACTTCTGTTAAAAACACTAACCAAGAGACATTGGGGAGGGAGCATGGTTTGAACTGCAGAGGGGGCAGGAAGGAGAGATCTTGTTTGTTGCCCAGAGAGCAGCAAACTCCCCAGAGCATATGCAGCACTCGCCTGGGCACAGTGGCCACCAGGCCAGCCCCAAGGGGCCCTTCACTCAATCCTCATTCAGATCCTCATCCTCTCAGAGCAGGCGAACAGGAGGGTCTGACTGGAGCAGATTTCCAACCAGACTCTGAGCATCTCCCACAGCCTTCATCCCCTATGAACGTCTTTGCCTTTCAGCATTAACAATTCACTTGCGATACTTAGAGATCATAATAAAGCCTTACAAAACTCCATAAAGAGCTGCAAAGTCACATTTAATTAACTAAATTCAAGGAAAGTTGTATTATTAAGATGCTATTTGTGCCTTCCCAGGGATCAGGCTGCAGCTATGGGAGCTGCCAGCATGCCAGGCAGGCAGGCAGTACCACGCTCACAAAACAAAGTGTGGGTGTGCCCTGGATTGCACAGATGCAGCCAGCACCATTTCCTCTGTGCTTTACTGGAGAATATTTAGTTCTGTTCACCAACTGAGGTGTCAACACTCCGTGAAGTAAATCACAGAGCAGAAGGAATGTGACTGGGAATGAGTTTCCTTCAGCACAGATGGGGAAAGTCACCTTCCAGAAGCTGGGCATTGGGTGAGAGCTGCTCCCTAAACATAAAAGCAATAAAAACTCCTTGTGAGGTTGCTGTGATCTGTCAGGTTGTATAAAAGTACCCACGGATTCACCAGCAGGATACTAGATACAGAAGTGTTGGCTCTGGATTAATACAGTGCAAGAAGGTCCATCCCACCCTGTGAACTCAACTACCACATGAAATGGCATCACTACAATTTGACTCATCTTACAAAACAGCACTGGGGAGAGCCACATCCACCCAGGCACGCCGCACCATCCCAGGAATCCTGGGCTGCCCCGGCACAGGGGACAGAAGCCCTGCTCTCCTGCCACGTGTTTGGCAGCACCCAGCGATTTCCACAGCCCACCTGAGACCCCCGGGTTTCAGAGGTGGGGCTGGTTGGGGCCAGCAGGCCACTCCTCCCGGGAGCACGGGGCCAGCGCTCTGCGCCTCCGCAGGACAGCGCTTCACACCTGCACGCCTCGGCCGTGCATCTGGATGACCTGCGCCCGGAGGCTCTGGATCCCGCTCAGGATGGTCTTCTGGTGTTCTACCAGCATGATCCCCAGGCTGAGGATGTCCCTGCAAAATGAGCCCCACATCAGCCAGGACACCAGGACAAACCAGCCCTGACCACCGCGTACGCCGACTGCTTCCAAGCCAGACCGCACACGTTCCAGGCATGTGCAAGTAAATGTCCCCAACCTTCTGTCCCAGCCAAAGCAATACTGACGCTGACCAGGCACTCCAGGCTAACAGGAGCCTGCAGCACGCCAGGCGTGGGACAGCTCTGTCCCTGCCGGCCTGTGCTGCAGCACAACAGATTATCAGTAAATCACACTGCATTTGGCTCTGCTCTCTGGCAGGGGCAGGAAACGTCGCCCTCACTGCATCCCCCGCACAAGGTTACAGCCAGGAGAATGGGTCACTTACTGGGCCGTCATCCTGGCCACCGACTCCAGGTAGCAGTAGCCCGCAGCAGTGAAGTTGTCCTTGTATCTGCCCATTTCTATGGCTTCCAGCCACTCACCCACGGAGCTGAAAGACGGGAAGGCCGAGAAGGTTCTCTTGGAGAGGGGCATGGACATGCCATGGGACCTGCCAACAGAGAGGGTGGTGAAGAGGGTATGGGGCACGGCATGGCAGACGGGGGACAGGCAGGTGTGGCAAGAGGTTGTTCACCTGGGGCACGTAGAGCTGGGACACGTGGAGCTGGGGCAGTTCGGGGGCTCCAGGCTCTGCACCAACTTGCTCAAGGCATTGTGGATCTGCGAGAACTTGGGCCGCTGGCTGCGGTCCTTCTGCCAGCAGCTGAGCATCAGCTGGTGGAGGGGTGGCTGGCAGTTGGCCGGGGCAGGCAGGCGGAACCCATCCTCCACAGCCTTCATCACCTGCAGGACACGAGGGGCCGGGCTCAGGTGCTGCGGTGCGAACCAAAGGCAAACCCTGGGGCAAACCCTGGGGCAAGCCCCCCTCCTCACAGCCGGGAGTGAGCGGAGCCACTGCACTCCATCAGCAATGGCTGCACCATCACCCACCCCGCAGCTGCAGGGCACTCACATCCTGGTGGGACATGTCCCAGTAGGGTCTCTCGCCGTAGGACATGACTTCCCACATGACGATCCCGAAGCTCCACACGTCACTGGCAGGACTGAAGTGGTGATACTGGATGGCCTCAGGGGCTGACCACAGCACCAGGCTCTTCCCACGCTGCACAGGCAGAAGGGCAGGAATGATTTACTTGCCCAGCAGAATGTGGCCAACCCTGGCAATTCCCGGGCAGCCATTCACCGTTCATTGTACCCTGCCTGGCATCACAGGGTGCACATCACGTGTGCCATGAGCACATTTAGTACCAAGAGAAAACTTTTTCCTCAATTTGTTTAAAATGTTGATGCAGCTGTATGCTACACGGGAGTGTGAGTCCTGAAATATTAATGGGAGAGGAGAATGTCCCCAGGAAGAGCTGATAGCGTTTTGTATATTAATATTTAAGGAAAACCACCTCACAGCTGTACAAGCACAAGTCCCTCTGCCCTGATTTGTGCAGCGGGGCTGTGGCCGGGGCAGGCATGGTGCCAGGCCACTGCTGTGCAGTTCTCTGACCAAACATGTTGGATTTCTACCTGAGAAAGAAGTTCAAGGTGCAGAGTCCCTGTTCATATTTGCAAAAGGAAATGGGAGCCTAGGAAGAGTGTTGACAAGAGTGTGGAAATGCAGCTCACCATGGTGGAGAAGATGGTTTCCATCTTGTCTTCCTGTGGCCGTCTGAACCCCGTGATCTTGCATGCCAGGCTGCTGCTCACAAGGACCTTGTGGGCAGCAAGGCTTTTGTGCACATAGCCCATCTCTGCCAAGTACACCATGCCAGAGGCGATGCCCTGCAGCATGCAGATGAGCTGGGTGCCTGTGAACTGCCCCTCATGTTTCTGTGAAAGCAGAGGAGGAAAAGCCAAAGGTCAGCAATGGGAACATGGCCAGGAGAGTCCAAGCTGGGCAGACACCCCAGTACTCACTCTGAGGAAGGAGTCCAGCAGGCCGTTCCCCATGTACTCCATCACTATCATCATGGTGCTCCCTGCACAGACAGACAAGCAGCACGGTGTGAGAGCCGCCATCACTCAGGCAGTTCAGACTCTGCACGGGTTAAAAATCCAGGTGCCAACTGCTGCACTGTCTGGATTTTGGGGGAAATAAGGATGTTGTCTCAGCCAGGTTATAATGAGCTCTAAGTCCAAGGCTTCCCTGTCATTCCCAGCTAGGAATGGATTCCAGTATCAGAAGTTCCTTTCATCAGGACTCTGAAGCACATCACAAAGGAAAGCACAGCCCAGTGAAAGCAAAAGCAACCAGCTCAGCCAGAATACTCCTTTCCTAATAAAAAGTCTGGTTAGAATCAGCTCTGGTTTATTTGAATTTACATAAATATCCATTTAACTATCGCATCCATAGCCTGGTTCCTCACACACGCTCATGGGAGCAGGCTGGAGCAGTCAGTCTCATCTGTTTTACTGACAGAATCTCGCTTCAATCTACTTTTATTAAGAGCACGTGCTTGGCTGCTAAGCCAGTCCCACTACCCGCATTTATTAATCTAGCTGGAAGTTTTTTATTAATCACCAGAATGCAAACCCAACTGTGATGTATGTGGGAACAGCCGCACTCCAGGTAGCCAACTGCACCTCTAGCACCAGGTTACCTCTCCAAAGCAGCAGTTTAAGCCCATTCCTGCACAGGAGCCTGCTGGGACCCACGTACCTCTGGTGATGACCCCCTCCAGGCGGATGACATTGGAGTGGTCAAACTGGCCCATGGTGCAGGCCTCGGCCAGGAAGGAGCGCTGCTGCTTCTCCGAGCAGCCTGCCCGCAGTGTCTGGATGGCCACCGGCAGCTCGCGCTTGCTGGGCAGACTCAGGCACCCCTGGCACGTCTCCCCAAACTCCCCTGCACAGCAGAGAAATGGGTTAAACGGATCCGTGGCAGGACTGCTGCCGCTCACACCAGGCCATCCTGAGCATCATGCCGCTCCTCTGCAGGGCGGTGACCCTCTGCCATCTCCAGAGCCTCTCAGCTGTTCTCTCCACGCTCTGCTTTGGTGCATGTTGTGCTTTATCCCATGAGAGGAGGATCAGCACCCTGTCACCGAGGTCATGCTCCGGGCCTGGCTAGTTCAGCCTCCTGGTCTGCTTCCCACAGAGCTGGACACAGCAGGGCTGGAGTGTTCCTGCAATCCTTGAGGAAGAACACCCCACTGCACAGCCATGTGCTCCTCAACAGCAGCTACGGAATTCCCAACATAAAAAACCAATATTGGCTTTACAGCAAAAAGCGTGTAGCTGTGAACAGCTTTATTGATTTGAAAATCAGGTTCTTATTATGTCAGCAGTGACACAAACACACTCCCAAATTCCTTAGATTTAAATGTCTTCATTACTAATTTCTTTCTTGATTTTTTCAAACACCAGTCTGCTCATGAAAGGTATGTGGGGCACCTCTGAGCTGCTCCACACTGCAGTTCAGAGGCGACCTTGTCCCCTCCTCAGTGTCCTCTCCCCTTCAACACTGTCCTTCAGCCGCAGGCAAAGCCCTTCCCTCCTCCCTTTCTCCACCTCTGCTGCTGCTACAGCTGAATTTATCTTCAGGAAAAGAAATGACAAAGAATGATCACATTTCCCATGTTCTGGCACACAGTAGCCATTAAGGCTCTAGGGTCCAGTCAGGGGATTTTAATTTGCTTTTAAGTTTTAGGCAGTGAAGTTGACGAAAATCGATAAATCATTAGGTTCACGTATTTATAAATAGTTTTCATGCTGCTGTCAAACTGCCCAGATGCAGATAATTGCTGATGCTTTCTGGTCCGCGTGGCATTTGCTTGGCTGTGCTCAGTGCCTCAGGAAAACACCAGGAATGTGGAACAAAGCTTCTGGATAAAATGCTCACCAGCCCTGCTCGCATCCCCCGCTGATGTTTACCCCCAAGACTGAAGCAATGTCGTGGCACTGCCATGACCCAGTGAAAGGGGAGCACACCAGCACAGCCCCCAGCATGGCCACCACCCTGTGGAACTTGCCTGTCCTGATAATCCTCTCGATTTTGATGCTGGCATTATCCAGTTCCTTGGCAAAGAGGTGCACAGCCTGCATGGGGTCTTCGCAGGTGTTGGGGTCAATGTATGTTCTCCTGGTTGGTACTTTAACTGCAGGAAAGGCAGAAAGGGCAGATGAGAGGGGCTCAGCAGAACTTCCACCCACCCATCCTGGGAAATACTATCCCAGCTTATCCATCTCCTGGTCTGTGGGCAGAACCAATGTGCCACCTTTCTACAAGCAAAGCAAAAGACTCAGTTCTAAAGCTTCTAGGATTTTTTTTTTTTAGGATTGAGTGAATCCAACTGCTCTGCTCCACTGCCATAACCCCATGAAAAAGGAGAGCAGCCCCCTCGCTCCAGTGAAACTCCCACCCTCCAAAACCAAGTGAAATAGTCAAAGCAGGCTCCTCTACTTCCAAGATGCATTGGGGAACAAAAAAGCATATGTGCACTCCATGGGCATGTTCCAGGAATCAAATAAACTCATCAGTCCCGACATCTGAATTCCCTCTGACAACCGTTGTCTGTAAAATTATTGCTGCTCAGTAATCCAGAGTAGTCCCAGAAAACAAAGCTGTTTGCTCGTGTTCATGAGAAGCTGACAGAATAATTTATACACCCCACGTAAGCTGCAAGTATCCCCATTTCCTCCGGCACGCAGTGACCCACACGCAGGAAGGACAGACACTGGCACATGGAGCTGTCAAGCCTACGGTCCTCAGAGAGCCTTGCTGTGCTGGCCCCTGCTCTGGGATAACACAGGATGACAACAGTTCAAAAGTGAGGGCTCAGGGCTGCTTTGGTGGGTTTTTAACAGTGATAAATGCAGGGATCCCCCCAGTCGCACTGGCCATGGCGGCCGGGCGCCACTTACAGTGGAAGTACAGCTCCTCGTCCCCATCCTGGCTGGCTTTGCTGTACCCACACTGCCTGCAAAGAGAATGAAGATGCACACCAGCACCTGGGCAGTAGCCCCTTACCCCAGGTCAAAGCCCCCTGGACCATGCCTGGCCCTGCTCACCTCCTCCAGACCATCACGCCAACCACCACGGACACCAGCACGGTCAGCCCCACGACGGCCACCACGGCGATGATGAGGATGGGGCTCTGCTCACTGGAGGCCACTGTCACTGCAGGAGGGAAGCAGAGCCAATCACCAATGTGCTCTGGGGCAGGTTTGAGAGGAGCTGCCTTGGTCACTGCTCCCATAGCCCAGCCTGTGTCCTCCAGAAGAGCTGTGGGAGGAGCCACCCGGCTGCTTTTCACCATCCTCACAACAATCCATGGTCTGTTCAGCCCAAGCTGGTGGGATCAGTCCAACATGCTGGGCCGTGCTGCAGGCAGCACAGACAGAGCAACCCAGCATTGCTGCACCAGCTCCTGGTTTTGTTAATCAGAGCTGTGGAAGGATCCGTTTATCAGAGGAACATACCAAAATTTATGGCTTTACATAGTTTTCTTTCATCACATTAATCCCTTTTCCTCCTGCTTTTGCAAACAGGGGTATTAGATAGCTACATTCTCTATAAAATTTTTATTGGCTTCAATTAATTCTGAAATGTCTTCTGTGTGGCAAATGAAGGCAATTTAAAGCCCTGTTAAACACAATCTGTGGGAGCTGTTCTGAGCCAGACCGCTCAGCCTTGCACCTCCAGCCAGCGTGGGGGATTGTGCTGAAGCCCAACATCCCTCCAGCCCTCTTTTAGTGAAAGAAGATGCTTTTGGATCACAGTTATGAATGGGAATTTAAAAGGAGAAGTCTCAGCAGATAACACTGATGCTGGCTGCCCTCAGCCAGCCAAGGAGTAGACAAGCCAAGAGCCTCCTGAGCCAGGACAGCAGCGGGAGGCAGGGAGCAGTCATGAGCTAAACATGTTTTTTGGGCAATCTCAGCCAAAGAGCAGAGACTGTCCCAGCCCCCTCATGAGAAAGGAGCCAGAGAGCAACTGCCCTCATTGACTTCACTGAGAGGAGACAGGACAGGCTCCCCCAGGAGAGAGCAGGACCAACCTCGTCAAAATCTAATGGGAAAATGCAAGGAAAAGCAAATTCCTGGACAGTAGTGGGACAGAGTGGGTCTCTCCCTTAGACCTGGAGAAGCAGAACCAGAGGAATAGGTGCTGCTCCATGAAACCAGGAGCAGCTGGGGCACGAGCTGCGAGCACAGCATCCCCAGGGCTCAGCTCAGAGCCCTGACAGGGACACGAGCCCTGCTGCACTTACACTCTGCCAGTGTCTCCACTTCAATGTTCCCGTAGTCTGGAAAGGAAGACGTTCGGATTTGGAAAATATAGAGGGTACCAGGCTTCAGGTTATTGACCGTCACGGCCGTTGATGTGGTTTTCACAGTTGAATAACTTTGATCTCTCTGATCCTGTGAAATAATGAGATACCTGAGATGGAGCTGGACTGACAGCTGCGCCACAGAGCCGGCATGGCACAGTCATATCCTCAGTTCTGGGCCCCGTCAGGACAGCCTGTCCAAAGAGCCAGCCTCCAAAAGAAACAACACATTCACTGGATGTCTCATGAACAGAAATGATACGGGAAGGTCACAGGAAATGGCAGATGGAGCCGCACGATCCTTTGAAGACATGAAGGCAGAAGATGGAATGGTGGGGAGCTACTGTGCCACCCTGTACCTTCCCCCTGTGCCAGGCTCAGCTGTGGCACCAGCCAGCCCCTTCCCACTCCCCTGCTGCAACTGCTCCAGTACCGGAGCAAATCTGTGTGGATTGGTAAATGGCAGGGGGAGCCCCAAGGGGCATCCCATCTCCACAGTCTGGCACAGGCACGGGCAGTGTCCCAGCCCCACAGTTTGGCACAGGCAGTGTCCCAGCCCCACAGTTTGGCACAGGCAGTGTCCCAGCCCCACAGTCCAGCACGGGCAGTGTCCCAGCCCCACAGTCCGGCACAGGCAGTGTCCCAGCCCCACAGTTTGGCACAGGCAGTGTCCCAGCCCCACAGTCCAGCACAGGCAGTGTCCCAGCCCCACAGTCCAGTACGGGCACTGTCCCAGCCCCACAGTCCAGCACAGGCACTGTCCCAGCCCCACAGTTTGGCACAGGCAGTGTCCCAGCCCCACAGTCCAGCACAGGCACTGTCCCAGCCCCACAGTTTGGCACGGGCAGTGTCCCAGCCCCACAGTCCAGCACAGGCACTGTCCCAGCCCCACAGTTTGGCACAGGCAGTGTCCCAGCCCCACAGTCTGGCACAGGCACTGTCCCAGCCCCACAGTCCAGCACGGGCACGAGCAGCAGCCATTCACTGCACTGCTGATATCACTACCAAATGTGTTTCCATTCAATACGTTTACCCCTTTGAATCTTCACAGTAAAAACAAAAGCTTTAAAAGCAAAGATTAGGAACTAAGGTGATATTCATATCAGCATCAAGAGCCTCATTTCAGTGAATAACTGCTAAACTGAATTTAAATTCTCTACTCAAGAAGGAAGGTTCCTCATTTCATACCCCAAGTATCATGTTGCTGCAGCCCATTTGCACAGGAATTAATGTGCTGGGATCCAGGATTTGCCCTCCCACATAGATCCCTCCTCTCAAATCTATCAGATGCTGAAAATCACATTAATATGAATCAGCTTCACGGTAGCTTGTTTCTAAATACAGAACACTGAGATGTCACCTGCACAGTGTGCCTGACATGCCATCAGCTCCATAACGAGCCTGAGCACATGCAGATAAGGGAATTTGCAGAACTGTGTCATAAACTGCATTTATTTCGATTTAGAGCCTTGTCCCTGCTCTGCCCACTGGTATTTCCCCTAAAACTCCGAACTTAATGCACCTGTCAAACAGCAGCAATTTTTAAAATCAAGAAACTGTCATAAAAATATACGCTGGGTCCCCTCCCATGTAGAAGGGCCACTCATAGCTCACCACAGCCATAGGTTTGTGGCTCTCAGTCCTAAACCAGTGAAGACCACAAGGTCCAACACTCTCCTAGAAAGCAGGCTGGGAATACAGAGACCATCTCCTCCAGGATGTAGGAAGCCACTGTGCTGTCTCAGTCCCTGCCTAGCTGGAGTCACTTGGTGGACAGGTGACTGGGATAGGCACACACAGCACCTGGCACTGTGCACCTGAGGGGAGCAAGGGAAGGACACGGAGTCAGCTGGGGCACAAGAGGAGCCCGTGCCAGTGCCCAGAGCCCACCTTCTCAAAGTACTTGACCTCGTACTCGGTGCCATTGGCAGTCAGGAAGCCTGGCTCCTGCCACGACAAGGAGATGCTCTTCTGCTCCACTTTATCCGTGCGGATGCCAGTGACGGGAGTTGGCACTGAAAATGCAGAGAGGAAACGGGCAGTGACTGAAGTGCTGCTTCAGTTAAACCTTTAACTTAAAGAGCTGCAGAGTGTGTGGCTTCTGCAGACACCAGTCCCCTCTCTCCGAATCAGGACTGGAATAACTCCAAGCTGGTGACTATCCAATGGGAGAAGACAGTGGTAAAACACAACAGCTTTGTAATCCATGGGCAGCCTGGAACACTCCAATGGAAAACTGGCAAAAATCCTAATGGCAGCCTCCACCCTTAGTGCTTCTGCGAGGTCTGAGGATGGGCTCACATCCTGGGCTCCAAACCCCTGCTTAGGATGTCTGGGAAAAGCAAAACAAAATCTTTGATCGGGAGGGTTGGTGGGACACACCAAGGCCTCCTGAACTGTAGGAACTGGCCCAGCTGCAACTCAGGGGCAGCTGGATCTTACCTCAAAACAATTAAACACGAGTTTCAAGCCCTGGAAAACATTTGTTAAAGTTAGGGTGAGCCCGGAACCCTCCCCATAAGCCTTTGAGGCTATTACGTTCACTACTCCAAATTCTGTTCCCCTGCTGGTTACTTGTCCTACATGGTTATGTTCCTAGCATGTTCCACCCCAAGTGTAGATATTGCTGCTTTTCCCCTGTTACTGGTCTTTGGAGCCAGCCCCTACCCGCTCCTTGGAGCCTACCCCCATCCAGCGTGCGATTTCTGGGCATCGTCCCTGTGATTTTTTTTTACAATTAAAATATTTTCTTTTCCGACTGCTCCGTCGTTCCCGCGCCTTCGTTTTCGCCACCCTCGTCCTGAAGTCAGGGCCCTGAGAGGTTTGTCAGGGCCACCCTCAGCGGGACACTGAACCACCTCACACCAGATCTACCCCATGCAACTGGATTGCTGGGAGTTTGAGCCCTGCTCTGAGAGCAGGCCGTGCCTCAGGACCTGGCTGTGTATTTCTGGTCAGCACAAACTCCCTTCCTGATGTGTGTGCATCCATTTAGTTCATCCACTGCAAGATGCACTTGCCAGTATTCCCATCTTAACCGAGTTTGGCACCAAACAAGTCTCCAGCCTATGCAGGCAGCAGCTCACAGCCCTCAGGCACAGCAAAAGCTGCACAGGGACGTTGACTGTTTCCAGCTTGTCCTACTTCCCAACAAATCAGGACATTCGCTGGACCCATCTCTGTCCCACCAAGACTCCTGTGGAGAGGAACAAGTCCCTAGAAAGTAAACTTAAGTATCTGTGAAATTTTGTATTTATTACTTAGCTCATTAATCTTTGCTGAAATAAAAAGCCCTCATGATGTTTTATTCATGGTGATTTGCTCCTGGATTCCAAGTCCTTTTGGCTTCCTATGAGAGCATGATGAGTCAAAGGGGCACCTGTGCAGCTCTGATTGCCCACACACAGCTCCCTCTGCTGTGACCCACCCCGTGGTGTGGGGCACAGTCAAACATTATCCCCTAACACTTGCCTTGGGTCCTGCTCCTGTAAGATAAGCTAAGTGCTCCTTACTGTGCTGTATGATCCCCATCAATAAAATATCACACAGCTGCCCTCCTGTATCTCTGAATCCAGGAAATGGACTGGAGAGACCTGAACGTGTGGTCCTGACTGTTAACAAAGTCATCAGGAAAAATCCTACTCACTCACGGATGTGCTTTAGAGCAGAGCCCATGATACATGACAGAAAAGCAGGTGACAGCCTCAAACATGTTTAAAAAACATTAAAGAAAATCACACAGGCTATAAAGCATTTCACACTGGGAAAAAAAAAAAGTGTTTCCCATCAATATTTTAAGCTCTCCTATCATTGCCTCTATCTGAAAAAGCAAACATTAAATTATTCACCACTCTGCCTGATTTTATAAACTCCATTCCCCTGTACGTGGGTTTTCTCCTCTTGATTAACCAGCGTAGCAGCAGAACAGGCATAAAACTACTCGTGGCACTGTGTCCTTCCCTAGAACAACTCACTGTATCCAACAGCTGCACTCGGCGAGGGACACCAAGTTCCCCTGCACCCTGCCCTGCTTGTGCCAGACAGAGACACCTCTCCCCTCCCTCACCAGTTACTACATCTCAGCACAGAACATGCACTGGGCACCATCCCAGGCAGCTCCTGCCTCAGAGATCTCCATTCCAAAGCAGAGAAGCTGCCTCACCAGTCAGCCCTTTCAGGGCAAAGACCCCAGGAGCTCAGACATCTGCCCCAGAGCCAGCTCATCCTGCAGCCCGGCTGCCCCACGGTGACTGAATCAGCCGTGGGCATACACGGACAAATCTACTTTGGAGGACCAAATACAGCTCAAACCCCTTCTCCAGCCTCAGGAAGGAAGATGCATTCTGGCACCGGCTGCATTATTAATCAGCAGCAGATTTAAAAGCTCTTTAAGGCAGGAGCCTTGTATTCCTGCCGGGAATACAAATGACATGGGCCTGGGAGTGCACATTTACATGGCTAATGCAGCTCCACTCCTGCAGGTGAACAGTTCCACTCACTCCTCAAACACTTTTATTTAGCCCCATGCTGGGGACAGATTAGAAAAAACACAGTATTAATTTTGCCACCTGCAGACTAAATTGCATCTCTTCTTTTCGCTGCAATTACAAGGAACGATGGACAATTCCCTCTGGTGACTGCTGGAGGGGAAGGACAGCACAGAGCTGCACTCAGAGCTGGATTAGAGCAGCAGGATCTGACAGCTAAACAGGGTCTTGTTTCTTGTTTAGTTTTTCCTCTGAACCTGCTTATCAGCAGACAGAGCTCCCCTGCCACTGCAAACAACTTTCGAGCCCACAGCACGACAGCCACCGCGGAAGTCACCACTGCCCAGGCATCCCTGGAGTCTCCTTCCTCCTGACCTCTTGGCCCCGCCCAGCACTTCTGTGGTGGGCTCTAGTGACAAGGGGCTGCAGAGTCAGGACTCCAAGAAGCGATGTGCTCTGAGGAGCAGCTCCCCACGCTGTCCCTGCCAGCTTTGGCTCCGCGTCCTGCCCGCGCAGGGTCCCCTCCTCGCAGTGGGCTCTTACAGACAAACTCAGCTGTGCAGCCACTCCCCCAGGTGATGACCTTCTCCCCTTCTTTGCTGACAGGCATGGGTTAACCACCACTGTAAGCCCTTGCCAAGTGCAAAGGCAAGAGGAACCAGGGCATTGGTGCCTGCTGACAGGGCAGCCCCAGCCTGGCCCTGCCCAGGAGGGGACACCTTCAGCAATAAAAACTGTCAGTGTTCCAAGAAACTCCCGAGCCTCAGTAGCTTGGGTAGTTCCGAGCCACCACCTGCATCTGGAGAC
Organism: Tichodroma muraria; assembly: GCA_013390105.1. Taxonomy (NCBI): domain Eukaryota; kingdom Metazoa; phylum Chordata; class Aves; order Passeriformes; family Sittidae; genus Tichodroma; species Tichodroma muraria. The sequence goes on along the minus strand of WAAG01012125.1, from coordinate 12,599 downwards.
TTGACAGCTCAACAAGAGACAGTGATTTTGAACAGATTACAGGATTAATTATCCACATTCTTTGTGTGCATTTCAGTTCCCTCAGGAGTACATGGTATTGAGTAAAGGGCTGAGATTTCCCCCTTCCCCAGGGGAAAAGCTGTTCTTAGCAGCCAAGGCATGGGCTGGCATCACTGCCCAGCTGCTTTGCTCCCTAAGAGAACGAGGCACTCACTACACACACCTGGCCTCTTGTGCCCAGCTCAGACCTGGGGGCCGGGGCAAGGTGGGAGCTCCAGAGCACCCACCTGTGTGCACCAGACTGGAGGAATGGCTTGTTATCAGACCTCTCTAATCTCACCACACCCCAGCCTGTTCTCTGTCCTCCTGGCCTGAGCTCAGGAGGCAGAAGATCTTCCCAGAGCTAAATCCATCCTTGAACAGCAAAGATCTTAATGAGGAATGACACCTCTGCTGAGGAGCAGTCTGCAGCACAGCATCCCCCAGTGGAGCCACGGGATTCTGGTATGAGGGAAGAGAAAGCAACAACGCGCACAAAAACGTTTGATCAAGCGGTGGGAAAATTATTTATAACAAGATCAAAGTTTAATCTCTTCAGATGAAATTGTTGGCCAATTCCTGCCAAGAGGTACCTGAGGATCATCTGTCTCCATTAACTGTGGCTTGGGAAAGGGTTTTCATGCAAATTAGTAATGTAACCGCAGAGGAATGGACAAGGACACAACAAGCCAGAGCTGACTGTCCTTCAGCAAAGCCAACAGCCGAGGAGGGACCTGACTGTCCTTTGGCACGGACAACAGCCGAGGAGGGACACCTCAGCCAACCCCTCTGGTCAGGGACCTGTCCACAGGCATGGGCACTCACTTCCCCTTACCTACAGAAACGCCAAACTGGAAATGGAAGGGGACAATCACAGTAAGAATTGTGTCACAGACCAGCACAGGATAGAGAGAGGAAATCATTTTTCTTCTGAAGGATAGCCAACATTTGAATTATCTATTTTAAGGAGGGTTTTTTAATGAATGGGCTGAAAACGTTCATCAAAGGGTTTGGTGGTTTTTTTGTTTTTGGTTTTTTTTTTTATGATTTGTAAATTCAAACTGCAGCCTGATCACAGAGCAGACTTGTCCTTTCACAGCCCAGCCTGTCACCACGCTCACTCCCCGCCTCCCAGTGGCGCCAACTGGAACCCTCCGAGAGTGCCACGGGCCAGTCTTCATCTTCCCCTCTGCCACACCTAAGCACCGTGTCTGTGCCACCGGGACAAACACAGCAGAAACGGGGCACGGCCACGGCGAGGCCACCCGCAGACCCCGTGTCCTCCCGGCAGCAAAGCCGCCGGAAACCTGCCTGCAAGAGCAGACCCCCACCCCGCAGAGCCGGCGCGCCAGAGCAAGACAGCAGCAGCAGCAGCAACTGCGCCGGGGGCAAAGCAGCGAGCCCCGGCCGTGCGTGCCGCGCCGCGGCCCTACCTGCGCGGCCGGTGGACACGTTGACCTCGGCGTAGGGCTGGCCGGCCAGCGGGCTCACGGCCGAGACGCCGTTGAGGGCCAGCACGCGGATGGTGTAGTTGACGTGAGGCAGCAGGTTCAGCAGGGTGACGGTGCGCCCCACCAGCCCCGTCTGCTGCGGCACGAAGCCCACGCTGCTGCCGCACTGCTCGCAGCGGCCCGGCGGCGCCGCGGGGCAGCGGCCGCACCACAGGCTGTAGGTCAGGTCACTGCGGCCACCCGCGTCCGCGGGGGCACTCCACTCCAGCACCAGGGACGACTGCCGCAGGCTGTAGACCAGGTTCCTCGGGGCAGAGGGTGGACCTGGAAGCAAAAGAGTGTCTGTGAGCGGCGCAGGCACTGCGGGTAGAGCAGAGAGCGCGGCCACAGCCAGGGGCGGCACGAGGGGACGCAGAGGCTTTGGTGTGTCCCCACGGTGGGACGCGGGACAGAGGATCCCAGCTGGAGGGACGTGCGTGCACCAACAAGGCACAGCTCACAGTGTGCATGAGAATCACCTGGCTGGACGCAGCACTTCCCTGAGCGCCAGCGGCGCCCGGGAGCCGCTCCCGGTCGGACACTGCCCAGCCATGCTCAGCACAGACGGAGAGTTCCTCATCACTGTGCCGGCAGCTGGACAGCATCCATCACCAGAGCAGCTGGAGTCCAGTCCAATTAACTAGAGGCCGTTTAATTAAAACCTGTGAACTACAGTGACTAAACGACTGTGCCCCAGTTTTACCAGGGAGTCTGCGAGCCTGACTGCACATCTGTCTCATCAGCCTGCAGCCTGCGAGCTCTGGGTTGCAGGGACAGCCCCTCCATCCCCTCCCCACTGCAGCATCACCGCAGCGCAGACAGGACCCCGAGGTGAGCACACAGTGTAGGCAGGGGCAGCCTGGGACAGCCCTGGGCACTGCCTGGCTCTGTGCTGCAGGACAGACAAAGTGCCTGGATGCTGCTCCCCCGCTACCAGGAGCAGCTGTTCCAGCTGTTCCAGCTGTTCCAGCGAGACGTACGTGTGCAGGAGGCAGATGGTGGGTCTGAAGGAGACCTGGAGTAATTCGTCTGGCACAAACAGAACGTGGAGGCTTCCTCATGTGTGAAGCTGTGCTCAGGGCATGGAGAACAGAGAGGGAGACGGAGGGTGAGCTTGTAAAACCCCGGAAGGCAAGCTGAAAAAGAGAGAGGGTGTTAAGGGGAGAGCAGCACAGGACAAATGGGGACATGTCTGATGATTGCAGTTCCCTGTTTCCTTGGACCTCCTTTGCTGACACCACCCTCTAAGCTGCTTTTCCTGAGCACCTTCATGATCCTGGCAGCAAGAAAGATGTCTTTTGATTTTACCCAGAAGAGACATTTGGGTGCTGTAGCTCTGCACTGACTTTCATAGTAAATGTCATTCCCTATCTAGGGTGCTAGATAAACCAGGAAAAAAATAGCAAATGTTAAAATTACTCCCGAAACTTCCAGTTCCCTCTTTAGAGTTGACAAACCAAACCAAAACTGGTAGTATATTCATAGAATGGAGACAGAGTTTGCTTTTTCCTTTAGTTAGGCAGTACTGACCACCATACAGGCCAGAAATGTCACTGCATCAGACAGGACAGGAAAATCAATCCTGTTTACAAACATGGTGGGATCCAAGCACTAAACCCAGAGCTCCCACCCCTTGGATGTGCCTGTCACACATGTCAAATATCTCATCATGGGAAACTGAACATTTCCAATTAGAAGTGTCTTTCAGACTAGTCCACCCTGTTTTCTACCAGCCAGAAGTAAGTTTACAGACATGCTTGTCATTAATAATGGCACAAAATGCCCAAATTTGCATGTCCCAGGAGCGGGCACCACAACCCCATGTGAGTGTGTCCCATGAGGAGCCATGGGCTTTACTTGCTGATTTTTTTTTTCCTTGGCTGTCCAAAACTTGCCCTTGAGAAGAACGAAAGTGCCCAGCACATGTGATGCATCATATGTGTGTCTCTGTTTCTTTTTTCAGACAAACTCCCACCCTCTTCCACCTCATCCTACAAGAGTTTTTCTTGGTCTCCAGCTGATATAGGTGTCCTTGTCATTTCACAGTTCTTATTTCTGTAGTGGGTATGTGACAGCTCTCAGGAGATCAGGTCATCAATTTACAGAATGAAATTCTCTTTTTTGTACACTGCTTTCCATCCAGTTCCTGGTCCTCTGGTGCTACCGCAAATCAATTATTAAACAATAAAAATCAATAATTCATTGTCCCAGAGCCAAAGAGGAGCAGCCGGATGGGTCAGATGGATCAACTGCCTCTCTCCAGCTCCACCACTGCTGACCACAGAAGCTCCTCAAGCGGGCCTGATCCATGTCACTGACAGAGAGAGCACATTCCCCCCTCAATGTGACACTGTCTGCACACTGCCAAACCAGCAGCAGAACCAGCTACACTGATTTGTGTGGCAGGCTGGCCGATTACCCAGCATGAAGTCACCATGGGAAAGGCTTCTCTTACCACCTCATCTGACAGGGCTCCTCAGACAGGAACGGGTCTCTGCTGAGAGAGAGCAATGTCCTCTCTCATTGCCAGCCTGTGCCGTAGGGAAAGCAGGGGCAATTGAGGATGCAGGCCTAGAAAATGCACAGTTTCCTACTCCAGTGGCACAGGACAGCTTTCAATTTCCCTTCCCAGTGAAGTCCTACCAGCAGCAGCACCGTGTGTGCCAGCGTGAATTAATAACAGCTGCAGCCTCACTCAAAATGCCTATACAGGCATTTATAATTAACACTACAACTCGGTTGTCTTCCAAAATCAATTCCTTTCTAGTTTTGGTCATGGAATTGTATTTGACAAAGTTCATCTGCTTTAACGTGTGTTAATTTTCTCTGTTGAAGCAGACATTCATAAAAATGCTCTTTAGGAAAGCCTCAGCTGGGGAAACAGGCAGCCAGCACTGGGGGTGTCACAGCAAGAACCAGGACAGCACTACAGGATGAGGCACCGCAGCAGCCTGACAATCCCTCCCAGCAAAGGGGAACACTGGGCCCCTCCAGCTCTTAGACTTGGATCCAGCGCTCCCCGAGCAACGCTCAAACCTGCAATCTCACCACTGTCATCTACGTTGTTCACAATGCATCTTTCCCAGGAGCTCTTGCTCCTGCTGACCCCTCACTGGACCAGGCTGGCACAGCCATACTCCATCTATCTTAATCCCATTATCAAGGCGAGCAAGTCACTGTTTATTATGTTCCAAACATTTCATCAGTGCTTCAGAGGCAAAGTGCCTCAGGCCAGCGCAGGGGGAAGGAGGGTGCAGCAGCCCCAAGGAGGAACAGACACTGCCAGACAGCGCCCATGGACAAGGACACGCTGCCCAAACCAGACAGGACACCTTGTGCAAATCACTGACAGAACCGAGTTCCAGTGGTGTACAGAGGTGGCCTAAGAGCCTTGTTGACAAACATCCTCAGGGAGCAGAGAGGCTCTTGGCCCCTCCACGCTGAGTTTGAGATCTCACCTGGATCACTGCACCAGCTGTGATCGATGCTGCAGGCAGAGGGAAGGGACAGCAGTCGTGTCCAATCTGTGTGCAGTGTGAGAGGGACAAAGCCGGCATGAGGAGCGATGCAAGCACTGAGTCAGGCTCCTCTCACCTCGGTTCCACATCTGCCAGGATGGGAACTTTGGGCTGCACCATTCGAGACAATCCAAAAGCACCTTGCCTCCCACCCAATTCGCAGGTTTTTAATAACTGGTTTTCAACAAGCAGCCTATGGTCCAACACATTGCCAGCAATTCCGACACCTCTAGGCAATGCTGCTATGTAATTTTTGTACTTGTTAAATAATTTGAAGAGTACTAAAGTGAAAACCTGTGTCCAAGGGCAAGATCTTTGTGCATCCCCAACAATGAGCTCTTAACAGCCAAAATTAAATTTAGTGGTTTAGTCCAGAAGAAATACAGTCTTGAAATATCTAAGAGAGTGCATTTGATGAATCCAGCCAGGACTGACAGAACCTCATTGCTATTTATGCCAGACTGCTGCTCAAGGACACACACTGAAGCAGGCACATCCGCTGAGCCAACTGCAATTCACTGCTGTCTCTCTCAGCTCCCTAATGGATCCACCAAAGGGTTCCCTGTGAAGGACTGGCTGACCGGCCTCTCCAGCACCCTGCTGAGCACTTCAGCTCACACAGACCCCCTCAGCTGTGGGCAAGACACATCCCCTCTGTATTTCAACAGCCCATCCAACACGTTCATCCAGCAGCCAGATAACCATGACCTTCACCTCACAGGAATTCTGCAAACAACTTGTGATGCTTGTAATTGTCAGAGTAGTTTGCTCTGAAATTAAATGTCATGGAGCGATTTGTGTCTGAATCTGTCACAGCTTCCATAGCCATAATTATTTCAGACACACTGTGAACCAGCAATGTAACATGCAATCCCAAATGATGAATACCTTCAAGCCTGGTCATTACTCCAGAGAGACTGGAAAAAGAGCTCATTTTACATGGGTGTTCTATGTGCCTGGCTGATGGGCAGCAGCATCCAACACCCAGTGCTACAGCTGCTCCCACCTCACAACCCCCTGCAACGTGCCCAGCTCCAGAATTCCTGTGGAACTTCCTCCAATTCCACACAGCAGCGCTGGCCCCACAAGTGCAGGGCCTGACTGTGGGATGCCTGTGGCTGCATCCGTGATGAAAGCAAAACCTGGTGCTTTGTGCAAATTACAGAGCCCCAGGAGGAAAAATAAATGTATGCGTAATCCTCCAGCATCAGTCAGCAGATAAAATACACTCCAGGAGCACTTAGAGGTTTGTAAGTTAATGTATAAAAGATGAAACAAATCAAAATCTCCAAGCACTGTACACTTGGATCCATCTTTTTTGTATTTAAACAGAAAAGCAGACCTCGAGCTTCAGGAGGTATCTTTGCAGTAAATGACAAATTATTGTAATTTATTATTTTAAATTTCTCTAACTTTCAATTGAACTATTTCTTTTCCACCTAAGGACACTGCAGTGACACAATGCTGTGGTGGGACATACCCAATGGAAAAAAGAGCATCTTATCACACTCCCACCCTAAACCTTTGCTTTCTCCCTAAAAGAGCTACAATAAATCTTCCTTGTGTCATGTCCATAGCAGGTTGAATTCAACTTGCTGCTCAAAAATCCATCCAGTGATGCAGACAAGGAGGGGGAATTCCTGTTATTCCCCATCTCAAACAGCACCCGTGGACAAGGCTGTCACTGAAGCCACCTCCTGTGCGAGGTTTTCCTCCCCAGAAAAGCAGCAACATTCATCTCTTTAGAAGGTCATTTAAAAATCCTGACAAAGCACTAGAAACTATTTATAACTCTAAAAAACTGTTTTCAGTGATGTCATTCCCAGGTAGACAAGGGACACGGCCACTAATTGGACCATCATTGACCAGAGAAGGGCTCCAGGTGCTGGTGAGGGGGAGCAGAGCATGGGACACAGCAGCAGTGCAGAGCCGGCTCCTGCCAGTGCTGTCAGAAGTGGAGGAAAATGAATTGAGGAGCGAACTTTGCCAGAGCACAAATTTACGTTTCTGTCAAAGAAGAGTGGCTGGCAGCTATTTTTGGTAACTGGTCTCCATCATATTAATTCAATGCCTGGTTTAAGTTGTCCCATTTGCAGCAAGTCTGGCTGGTAAATATTAACCTTGAGCTTTGTCGAAATCCTCCTTGCAGATATTGTAGGGGCTGGATACAAAAGATGAAGCAGAAGGAGACAACTTTGAATGAGAATGTCAGGCAGATCCCCCACATCATGCCTTCATTTACAAAAAGCTATTGCTGCACACCACAAAACAAACGGTACAAAGGGGCTACAGCTCACGCCTGACAAAATTAATGGCAAAAAGACATCAAAGCTGAGGAGCCAAGCAAAAACAAAACAGGGTTGGGCAAGGGATCATCCACAGAGCATAGGACTGCCCACTTGCCTGCCATGCATCTTTTGGGAATGGGTTTTATGGTCAGAGTAAGCACAGAGCAGCATCTGGCTACAGAGACACATCAGACAAGACAAGCAGTCTGAGCACATTTTCAGTGACAAACTCTCCTCCTCTTCGTGAGTGGATGTTAAACAGACACCAAAGCTGTGCAGTCCCACCCCAGAGACAGCTGCACTCCACTGAATGCCAAAACGATTCATCAGAAACGTGCAAACTTGTCAGGAGTGCTGGGGTGCCTCTGGAGCAGTGGTGCAGGACAGCAGGATGGACCTGGAAAGACTCAGCTTTCCTGCAGCCAGAATCAGCAGAGTCATAGGTCCTATTGGCCTTTTTATCACCTCTCCTAATTTCAGCGCGAGGACACAAACCTTCTCTTGGTACAGGATGCTTTCAGTAGTTAAATCAGGGTTACAGGGACACCAGCTCTGCCACCAAGTCCAAACACCTTCACTGGTTCATCTCCTGCATCCTCCACTGTCACCAGCACCCCAGTCCTGCTGCCACCACCACCTTCAAGCACCACCCCGGCCCTCATGCCACCCCACAGGCACCAGCAGCAGCAAAGCCCCCACCACCCCCAGTCCACCACCAAGACCTCTCAGGCCCACGTGAGCCACAGGCCAAGAAGTTTTGTGGGCCAACAGGATTCACACCCTCTGAGCCCTCCTGAGGATCACGGTGGTGAAGCCAGGTGTGTTGTGCCATCCCCTGGCTGGTTTAACATCCCCAAAGTCCCTAAGCATCCACCTGCCTCCAGCTCAAGAGCTTTTGTCCTCATTGAAGAATTTCCACAGCCCGGGCTGCTTTCATCAGAAATCTTTTAAAGCTATTCACTTAGCTCTGTGCTAATGCAGGGCTGCAAACAAACCCAAAACTTTCAGCCCTTAAAAACTCTTTTCTGATATTTGACCAGACATCAGATGCTGCTCCACAGAGAATGACTAATGACCTGCTTTCTTTGAGAGGGGAGAGAAACTTAATTATGTCCATTAAATTACTTCAAATATTTTTCCTCAGAGAATATGAATTATTTAAACTCAACACAGAGAAACCTGAAACATTAGCAAAAGCCTTCTGGGACTCACTATGTAAATCCCCACTCCAAACAGATGTGGAAAGCATGGCAAGCTGCCATGCAGCCACTGAAGCAATCAACAGCACTGAGATTTCAATTTGATAGCTTTAATAAGGTCTTCTTAAGGAGAAGCCACTGCCCAGAGCACCAGGAAGGGCATCCCACCACCTGGAGAAAGGCGGCACCACCAGCACAGTGAAAAGCCTGGAGGTGCTTCTGAAGGGCAGATCCGATTCCACGGGAAAAGCTCCTCTCCTACTGCACCACCTGCCTCCAGTGCAGGGAAACTCTACCTGCCTGGGACTTATTTAGCTGCTTTCTTCTCAATCTCTTTTGAGGTGAAAAGGGAAACATCCGAGGTATCACCTGGACACCAGGTATGGGTAGCAAAGGGTCTTCTCAGATGTGTTTTACTGAAGTATGCATCCCCTTTCCCAGGTCTCAGCTGGCAAGAAGGTGCCCGGGGGTGGCATTAGCCCAGCAACTCTCTTCATTCAGAGGCTCACACACTCTGAGGAAGAGCATGACAGCCAGCATCCCACACCTGGCTCTCTCCTGCCTTTGAAAGCAAGATGGAAGTGCTCACAGCCCCAGATTCATTAGTGGGATGCCTTGTTAAGGCAGAGGGTACATCCATTTTTGCAGCTGCCCTTAAACATAACCTTGCAAGCTGTAAAGTCACCAAATTATTAAACTGTGTCCAAAGCATATCAACAGGAACATTAATGTTCTAGAGTAATTTTAACATTATAGATAAAGCTGTGGGAAATGCCTGACAGCACCCAGGGCTCTGACATGTCTGCCCAGCCAGCACCATGCTGCAGAGCAGCCCCGTGCCCTCCAGCTGCCACCCTCCAAACAAACATCTGGTGGTTCACTGGGGAGCTGCCATCACCCAAAGAAACACATTGCTGACAAAACACAACTCCACTTGTCCAAACTGTGCTCGGGCACCAGAGGGGTCTGGCAGCAGCACGGACTGACACGGACAAAAACTGCCAGGACACCAACGGCCACTTTTACCTCTGCATCCCCCGTCCTTCTCCTCAAAGCCAGGGCTGCACATGCATTTCCCTATGGGGACCAGCCACTCGCCCTCCGCGCTGCAGTGCATCCGAGGGGGGTTATCCACGTCCACTTCAGCATGGGCGACACACGTGCCCTTAACTTCCACCAACGTCACAAAGGCCGTCTCTGCCACTGTGTCTGGGAACATGGCCAAGTTCTGCACGGTGGTGAGACACTTCTTGTAATAGACCCGCACGGAGACCAGCGCCACGCAGGCGCCCACATCCTGGAAGCCCAGGTGGAAGCCTCTCTTGCTCAAGTGCCCGATCTCCCTCAGCTCAGTGTTCAGCTTCATCTTGCGCTCACCCAGGTCTCCCTGTGTGAAGCTCTCGTCAGCAGCAATGGTGTCGATCTTGGTGTGCTTGCTCTCACGGACACTCTGGCCCAGGTCAGAGTCAGACTCAACGTAGTACAAGTTGAAAGTCTCCTTGCAAGTGCTCGTTACACCAGGGATGCTGTTGCAGTCCCGCAGGGTGAATTTCAGCTCAATGAAGATCCTCTGGCCATCACGCCTGGCGATCCAGCCTGTCTGCAGCCAGTTGTTCTGGTTCGGCTCCATGACATTGCAGACCTGGTACGTGCGAATTGGCTTGTAGGTTTCATCCACACCACTGATCTCTTCCCACTGGGGACAAAACACAAAGGGCTGTAACAGCTTGGGAGCTGCCCCAGCAGACACACCAACCAGTATAAATGTCATTACCGCAAGCCTCCCTACCACAGGCCGTTATGTCATAGGCACTGGAAGTCCTCAGCCCACCAAACCCACCAGCTGCAGTAACCCTGCTCCTGGACCACCTAACACCTGAGCTCTCTGCAGAGGTGCAAATGTGAAGACGCAACCAGAAAGGCAGCACTGGCAGCAGATCTTGGAAAACAAAGCCTGATTCTGGACACATCATCTGCTGAGGAGCCAGAGCCTTCATGTCCCACACACTCCTCAGGGTTTCTGTCCCTGGGAAGGTGCATCCGCACAGTGTTACCACACAGCGTAATGCTGGATGGGGTTGGGCCACCCAGAGAAATCCAAGATGTCTAAGGAGATGTGACACAGTCACACCATCAGACAAGGACGTCAAACGCCTTCATGAACAGCAGCAGCTTCTCTGCCAGCAGCAGCTTCTCTGCCAGAAGTTTTAGCTGCAACAAGACAAATCGTTGGACTGAAAGTCAAGCAGTGTTTCCCCAAAGCTATCAGCAGAGATTCTGATCAGTGAAGTGATGATTCAACCCTCATAGCCTGAAAGATGATCTGGCAGTTTCCCAAAGCAATTCTTTCTGTGGGTAAATTTATGCAAAACAGCCCAAACACACCCAGAACAGTTCCTTTTGCAAACAAAAAGTTGTGCCACACAGATGACTCCAGGACCTATCACTCTTCCCTCTGAATGCTTTGTTTCCACTCAGGAATGAACCCAGAGCTGCAAGGAGCACAACTCCAAGCTTACTGAAAGTGGCTTTAGACCAATACCAGCAGCAAAGCCAGGGGCTGATGAAACAAACGTTGCATGACACAGCCCCCAGTGACTTCCCCAGCCACAGCCCTCAGATTCTAAGGGCTTGACTGACCCTTGGTGCTCATGCTGGTGTGCAAGCCACAACACAAAGCCTTAAGTAGCCAGTGTTTATTGGCTTGTTTTAGTAGTGTAAAATCCATTTTGAGGAGGGGCTCCACACCAGTCGCAGTGCTCACATAGCCAATGCCTCACTCCTCGCTCTGCTCCCAGGGGTTTACGGCACTGATCATGCCAAGCTCCCCATCAACCTTGAATGAGGAGGTCCCGTGGCTGCCAGCCCCCACCCCAGCTCCAAGGTAAGCAAAGCACTCATACCGCAGGACTTCAAATGCTGCTGAGCACCAAGAGGCTGACGCACCCTTTCACCTTCTCCAGTGGTGCAGAGGGACAGTCCCACCCCCGTGCTTACCCCGTTCGATGGGTGCGAGGTCCAGCCCAGCTCCGCCTGCGATTCCTTTGAGTCCAGCAGGACAACTGCAGGGAAAGCAGCCTGTTAGGACAACCACTGACACAGGAAATGCTGGTAAAACCCACCCAGTCCATGCACCGGGAAGCTTAGTGCCATGCTGTGCCAGGTCCCAGCTCCCACCCTGGTTCCACCAGCCATGGCATCACCGTGTGAGCATCAAGCGCCACAAAGCTCTCACTGCACACCCAGAACAACCTCGCAGGTACCTGATCAGTGCCCTAACGACTGTGCCATCCCAGGGACGATTCCTCAGATACCACAGACGACACTGCCACTGTACCATGCCCACAGCGTGCAGATGCTGGAACCGAAAGGTACCAACAGCTGCTTTGAAAGAGGGATTTCCCTGGTTAACGACAGTCTTTTTCCACAAAACAGCCAATTCTATCTTTGACAGAAAGAGCTATTTCCCTTAGTTCACAGCTTCACGACCCTTCCACAACCAGCAAACAGCCACAGCCCCCGATCGGCAGGCTGAGCCTCGGGCTCAGACACCAGGAACGAGGGGCGCGGCTGCGCATCCCCGACGGGCACATCCCTACGACCGTTCGGCTCGGAGCGCTCCGGGACGCTCGGAGAAACTCCTCCGGCCTCCGGACGAGTGGGGCCCGTCCATGGCAGCGCAACCTTCGCGAACACGGACCCCAGGGCTCGAACCGTCTCCCTGTCACGGTACCGGCAGCGCGCTGCCTCGCGCCTCCGGTGATCGCGGGGACCGGGACACCCCGGGCTGACCCGGTCAATCCGCGAGGATCCGTCCGTCCTCTCCCGCTCCTCCGGCATGTCTCCGCGCCCCGGAGAGCAGCGGCACATCCGCCCCACGACCCGTCCGGCCAGCCCCGGAGCGACNNNACCCGCCGCGGGCAACCGAAGTCGAGGCCAATGTGGCGACGCCACGCGCCGTGGCAGCCGGGCACGGGGGACACGGCGGTGCCGGAGCACCGGGGACACGGCGCGACCGGAGGCGCGGGAGCGCCGAAGAACCGGGAGGCGCCGGAGCACCGGGAG
>WAAG01012123.1:417-13002 GCA_013390105.1 Tichodroma muraria | reverse complement strand
TATTTTCCTTAATATTCCTCTGTCTTGAATAGTGACAGACCAGATCCATCTCAGAGTCACCATTTTGTGAACTCACAAATTTTGGTAAAATCAGCATATGCAGGGCTGTATTCATTGCAACTTTTCTCCCATTGTTGGCTGGACTACCCAGTATCACCAGTCTTTCTTCCCACCAGAACCCATAGTTCTTCCTAAGGAATGGAGAAAATTTGCCACCAAGAAACATAAGAAAAAGCATGTCCTTTCAATGTTTATTGNATTAATTAATTAATTTAATTAATTTCAAAAGCAATTTCAGCACATCTATACAGGGAAGAACTACAGAACTAAATGTGTTAGGGAAAGAGAAGTTGAAAAAATAAGAAAGACAAGATTTCTGTAATTTTTTTAATTCAAGCATCAAGATATTTAGATCCTAGTCAGGTGTTACCAGAAAAGGGTTTGAAATCGCCACTAGAATTTTGAAGGGTAGTGTAAGGTGTGCTGTTCTTTTCCACAGGTCACAGCACCAGATGCTAGGTTCAAAAATGTGCCTTTTGTACATACAGACACCATTCTTACAAGACCATTCTTACATTCTTCCTCAAGCAACTTCATGGCACATCAGCCAAACGGACCAGCTGAAGAAACATTCATGGTCTGCAAGACAGTCATAATGTACAATAGCAAGCAGAAACCAGTTGCACAATTCCTTTGAAATAAAATAATGGACAGACAATAGAAGAAACTGCTTTGACCTCTTAAATGCCATGTAATTTAAAAACAGAAATCCAAAGTAAATACACAAAATGGCTTCAAAATTGTCTAGAACAAATTATGCCTCAGAAGAGTAGAGGTGGACTTTTTAACCCTTTTAGGTGTCTATGCAAGAGGAAAGCTTCTGAATCATCCCTACCTTTCTCTCTAGTACAGTCCTTAGTAGTCCCATTCAGCTGAAGTTCCTCATGCAACAGGAGCCATGAAGAGCTTGGTCTGGACTGGTGCATCTACATGACACTCGTACTTTCTATGGTACAGTGTGTGGTCCAGGCCAGTCAACTACAACCCTTGTTATGCAGAAACAGGGCTTTCGAGGAAAGATCTTTAGACCTTGACCCACTTGGGTGGCTCATCACTGCAGATCTACTGCAAAGAGAATGAGATATTCTCTCACAGGAGCAGTGTGTAAACTGGTCACCACTGCTGTGAGTCCCATTCAGCTGAAAAGGGTCCCACCTTGCTGCAGGACAACAGGTCAAATGAGTGCATGTGCCAGTGTAGGGTGAACCTTTAACCACACAGCTTGGAGTGCTCCCTAGACTGCAAGCTGTTCCTGCAGCTGCTGCTCCTTCTGCCTTTCCATCTTGACACTGCCTTGTTCCTGTTCAAACTGCCTTCTACACTCGTGCCCATGGTCCGTTGCAATATACTTGACAGCTCAGAAGACAAAGGATTAGCCAGTATGTTTGTCCCTGTCACTTCTAACATTTGAATATGCCTTGAGTCTTTTTCCTTGAGAATTGAATTGTCTACTGGTGTTCCTCAACTCACCATATGTGAACCACCTTGGCACTGGTGCACCATCTACCTGAATTATATTTGTATCATCATAGACAGCCTGTAACTTGGTAGCTACAAAGATGTCCCATGAGTTGGTGCAGGTGTTTTGTAACAGCAAACTAAAAGCATTAATGTTGTTAGCAAAATATTTCTGAGTTGAATATATCCATTAATGAAAAACAGTTTTTGGTTTGCAGTAGAGAAGAAGCAGTCTGCTGCTTGTGTGTTAATTCACAATCCAGGTTACTGATGTTGTTAGCATTTCTATTTTTATTGGTCAAAGGAATTATTAATGTAAAGCAAGTTCCAGAAGTAACTAAATCATTCCACAAGTAAAAATCGTGATTATGGTCAGCTATCAGCACAGAATTGTAAGACTATGAGAGGTAGTGCCTAGGGAACTGGGCAATTTTAGATCTGTCATGAAGTCCAGTGAGGCCAAGCAAACCTTCCTGCAGCTGAAACGCTTCCTCGGAGAAAAGATAATGTACTGCCCTGTCCAGCAGAGCTGTGTAATGCAGCGCAAACACAAAAGGATGTGTTTATCCACATATCCTTGTTGGACAATGCTTGTCCCAAGAAAGAGGTCAGCTAAGGCTTGGTTGCCCTTTCCTCTGCCAGGCATTTCATTGTAGAGCTGTCCTTAAACCAACAGACACTTGGACATTTGGATCTCTACAAAAGGATATGAAGTCCAGGTCAGCTCACAAACCAAAGCCTCTCATCCAATCACAACAGCCCGCGCAGAGCTCAAGATTTAGTTCGCATCCATGCTGCTGTTCTTTTGTCAGCAGGAAGGAGTATTTTGATTGTTTCATGTTTGTATTGCTCAGAGTGAGTGCCAGTGATTGTTCAGTTAGCTGCCACTGCAGACCTTGGTGCTGTAGCTAGTCAATGACGGTCTCTCTCTCAGCTGTCCTGTAGGACCGCGTTCTTCCCCCAGTCTGAAGAAACTTCAGGTGTCTGGTTAAGCTCCTTCAGACAGGAGCTCTTAGCCCACCTGGTGTCTTTCACTGGAAGCCCTGTGCCATCCTAAAGTGTTGGGCATCTTAGCTTGCAGTGCTGCCTTGGTCATTCACAGGCTGTGACAGGGCTGTGCATACCTCAGTGTTGGCAGAGTGAGTTTCTCCAGTGAAGGCATCTTCTGAAGGATCCCATGATGGATTTGGTCACAAAACACTCACCCTTACTGCATCTGCTTAGCCGTGCACACAACATCCAGGCTCTGCAGCTGTACAGGTTCTGGACCAGCACACACAGCTATCCCTTTATCAGTCACCACAGCACACATAAAGTCCCTTATTCGTCCCTCAAGTCCGTGGAATCAGCCAGCAGCCGGGGTAACTCTGCGCATGGCTTTACTCACTGGCTCCCGAGGAGGCAGCAGGGTAACGAGGGGCTTACACCCAGCATACACACAGGGCAGGAAAGATGGCCACTGGCATTGGCACAGCAGTTAACTGGCTGTGCCACGTGGGAGCTTAAATACCAGCATCCCCCCCCCACAGAGAAGCCTGCTTGTGGCAGCCTGTGACTAGCACTGCCGATGTCACCGTGCCTGCTACCTTACCTCCCATCACTCACTGGAAGTCTGCCCAGCATGTCCTTTATCTTGGCACGTACTCCCAGGAAAGATAGCATTTTTCTTTTGCACAAAATAGGATAAACTAATCTCTTGGTTTGTTTCAAAACAGACATTCTTCCACAAAGTCTTCCTCTCCTCTGAATAGCAGCCTATCGATATTCCTAACAATGCTCCTGACACATCTCCTGCAGGAAAAGACTGCTGCAGAAAAGGAGAAATGTCACCACATAAGGGTCCGTGCCATCATGTTGGCTTTGCAAAAAAGACCTGAGATGCCCAGCAGACACCAAGTTGACCTTGAGACAGCAATGTGCCCTTGTGGCAATGAAAGTCAACAGCACAAGGGGATGCCTTAGAAAAAGCACTGCCAGCAGGTAAAGGGAGGCTTTCCTGCCCCTCTACTCAGCACTGGTGGGACTACAGATGGAATGCTCTGTCTGGCTCTGGGCTTTCCATTACAAAAGAGATGGGGATGTACTGGAGCAGGACCAGAGAAGATGATTAAGCGGTTAAAGTATCTGTCATGAGAGGAGAGGCTCAGAGACATGGGACTTGTTACCCTGGAGAGGAGAAAGTGCAGGGGGATCTTATCCATGTGCATAACCTTCTTGATGGGAGGGTAAAAAGAAGGTGGAGCTAGACTTTCTCCTGCAAAGAGGCAAGAGAGAAGGTACACAACCTGAAATAGCAGAAATTACATTTAAACATGAGAAAATACATTTTGTTTTGGATAGGGAGGTAAATCCAGGTTGCCCAAAGAGGCTGTGGAGTCTCCATCCTTGGAAATATTTAATACTCAGAAGGACATGATCCCAAGTAACCTGCTGTAGCTGATTGAAAGGGGGAGCTTGGAATAGAAAATCAGCAGAGGTCACTCCCAGTCTCAGCTGTTGTCTTCTTGCATATTGTATCTAGAGGAAGATCTCAAGGGAGGTGGCGAGAGCAGGGTTATTGCACACTAATGTGAAAAGAAAGTACAGTGGTGTGGATGAGGCACTTGGAATGGGAGCATATGGTAGGTTTTACAGACAAGTGTTTTTTCCATGCTGTAGGGAGAGAAATGTTGCCTCATAGTGGCAGAGCTTTGGATGTCTCTTTGTGCTTTCTGGAGGGGTGCAATTTATACCACTAGATGCAGAAGGTTTCAGATTTTTTCTTGTTACCTGCTAAGCCTTATTTCTGGTACTGCACAGCAACCTGTAAGAGAAAAAGGGTCTCAATTTTTCAGAAAACTCTTTGGAAGGCTGTGACAAAAATGCAGTCACAACAAGGATGTTTTCAAGGTTTCTTTATTTTTGCCTTTTTTCATGAAAACCTTGGGAGCATTTTAATACTGTTAAAAGCAAATATTAAAGCAAGTTACTTTAGTAACTTGTTAGGATACTAAATACAGTACTAAACCTAAGTTAGGTTTAGTACTGTATTTCTGAATTTGCACTTCTTACTGTCTCCTGTCTTTTTCTTTATTTTTGGAAAGGGGAAATTTTGAACTTGCCTCTGATTCTCATGACCCCTCTGCTTTTTTCCCATTCCTTCATTTTGACCATTATTGTTGTTCAGGAAACAACATCGGTCACTGAAGCATATCTTTGTACTTTAAGCACCTTACAGTTTAATAAACATAGGAAGGAAAGTGTTCAAATGTAACCCTTTTGAAGTCTTATTGTTTAAGTGTACAGGTTTTTAAATTTAATAGACTGTATCTAGTGCTTCTGGCTACAAGAGATGCAGAAAGTGATTAAACTGCTTATGGTAAGCCTTGAGATGTTGAAATTTTGCATCTCTTGGAACAGTTTAGACCACTGCTTTAATTTCTAAAGAAAAAGAGTTAAAATGTACTTGATGAAATATCTGTCTTTACCACTGAAAAACAACTGAGTCTATATCACAAACATCATGATGATATTCAAATAACATGGATGTCAGACAGATACCACCACCTCCTTTCCTTTTCTGCTTTTATCATGCCACACTATATGTTAATGTGGAAATAGAATCATAGAATCATAGAATGTCCTGATTTGGAAGGGACCTGTCAGAATCATGAAGTCCAACTTCTGGCCCTGCATAAGACAACCCCAAGAATCACAGCGTGTACTGTAAATCGTCGTCCAAACACTTGAACTCTGTCAGGCTGGTGCTATGAGCACTTCCCTGGGGAGCCTGTTCCAGCACCCAAACACCCTCTGGGTGAAGAACCTTTTCCTAGTATCTAACCTAAGCCTACCCTGACACAAATTCCTGATATTCCCTCAGGGCCTGTTAGAAGTCACCAGGGAGAAGATGAGTTCCTAGTCCTCTGCTTCCCCACCTGAGGGAGCTGTAGGCTGCAATGAGGTCTCCCCTCAATCTCTTCTTCTCCAGGCTGAACAAACCAAGATCTCAGCTGCTCCTTCTGCTGCTTCCCCTCAAGGTTCTTTACTATCCTCATGGCCCTCCTTTGGATGCTCCCCAATAGTTTATTGTCTTTTTTATGTTGTGTCTCCCAAACCTGCCCCCAGCACTCGAGATGAGGCCGCCCCAGCTCAGAGCAGAGTGGGACAATCCCCTCCCTTGCCTGGCTGGCCATGCTGTGCCTGATGACCCCAGAACAGGGTTGGTCCTCCTGGCTGTCAGGACACTGCTGGCTCATGTTCAACTTGCCATCCACCAGTACCCTCGGGTCCTTTTCTGTGGGGTTGCTCTCCAGCAATTTATTGTCCAGTCTATATGTACATTCAGGATTTCCCTGTCCCTTATTATTGGAATAGCTGATATTAACGACAGAGTACCTACTCTCAAAACTCTCAGTGGGGAAATGCTCTGCCTAAGAGTTGTCCATCTACTTATTTTTTCCTATGCCTTTTGAGTTATATGATTATACAGATGATTTCATCATCTCAAATGATGTGATGATTATGTGATCATCATCACATCATCTCAAATGATGTGATGATGATTCCAGAGTTACTGGAATAGTTTTTCCTTGAAATATTTATCTGATTAATACTGCATCTTTAATACCCATTGGAATTGCATTGAAAAATACATTAAAACAAATCAATATTTCACTGGGCTATTTCTTGGTAATCAGTACTACAAAGAGGAATCAAACTCTAGATGTGTGAGTTCATTTATTTCATAAAAGGCTAGGAAACTTCACATCTACATACTTTATTCATTCTAAAAACTGGAGGATTTTGTACTAAATCCCATTTTGCTCACAACAGTTACCAATGTAATAATATTGTAAGGGTTAGTTAGCCAGAAATTAAGAAAATTCACATAATTTCATGACAAGCATTTGTGACTTTTTTTATTATGCCAAGAAAGAAAAAATCAATTACGTGCATCAGAATCAGTAATATATGATTAAAATGAAAACAGGTCATAGTATTGTACCAATAGATCCATATTTGGAGATGCTAGTGGACACATAAGAAAAAAAAGACAGAGAAAATTAAGATTCTCATGTATTTCTTGAAAACAAGAGATGTAGTCCTGAACTACCATAGGAACAAAGAAGCCCAGCTCCATTCATGGAATAGTAATGTTCTGGAGTTTTGAACTACTGAGAGCTTCCCAGGAATAAATTGAAGTTTACTTGCTAAGCAAGATCAAGAATTGCTAAGCAAGATCAAGAAGGTCAAGACAGGAATTATTTTAAAAGCTGTATTTTTTCACAAAACTCCCATGGAGAAATCAGATTCTTTAACATCACTTACAGGATTTTTCACAAAAATCAAAATGTTCTCAAATTTGAAGTGATTTCCAATGTTTTAAACAAGAATTCAGACAACTCTTTTGCTTGGCAGTTCTGAGTCCTGGATCATCCAGATATCCATGTTTCAGGCTTTGAATCTATACTCTGTGACAAGACATAGCTGCACCTAGACAGAGTTAGATCTCCTTGAACATTCTGAAGCGGAAGGGGAGCTCTCCATGGCTTTGGAGAACCTCTGAAAGAAATTCAGTGTTACATGAGGTACTGGTGAGAGGACAGCTCTGGTTATAGTGGATATGTGTACCATTTCCCAACAGATAAGTAAAAAAAAATAAAATTTACATAGGCACCAATTAATAGCCTGCATAGAAAAATCTTGTCCACAAGCGTCTTCTCCAGACTGGGGACCTCAAAGCCAGTGTTTCAGGAACTGCTTGGGTTTGTTAGCAGGGTTGTACCAGGGAATGGGATGACCTTAGCCCATGGCTTTCTATGTAATGGAATACCAAAGACTTGGAGTCCTGTCTGCAACTACTTCTTCAAGTGAAAATCATTTGCCCCCTTCCTGGCCTGTGAGGGCCTCTATTCTCTGTGGGCTTAGTCTTTGCTTGGCTCAATCAATGCTGAAACCAGTCTGAGAAGGAAAAGGAACAAACACACTTTCTGCTGTTTCCTCACCTGCGGGATGTCTTCACTATGGAAGCTTCAGGAAGGGGCACAACTTAGAGTAGCCTTTCCACTTGAAGAAAATATCAAAGAGATGAGATTATACTACAATACTAGAGTGAAGGGGGTCTGTTTCTTAGGGGTGGGCAAGAACTATTTCCAGCCCTTTTTCTCCTTAGGGAGAACAATATCTACCAAAGAAGAGGATCAGGTTGCTTGGATTGTGTTTGATCAAGAAAAGGAATGGGTGGTCAGCCCTAAACTCTTCCAACTCAGAGGAATGTTGGATGTTTTCTGTGTCATCTGCTGACCCAGCCTCCTCAGTGCCCTCTTCCGTGACTTCCAAGTATGCCTCGTGGATGGCCTCAGACACCCTCAGGCTCTCTGCTGAGGAGATGCCAGAGAGGTTGGCCAAGGGGCTGAACAGGTCGGTCATACCCAAGGATGTCAAGACAGATGTGAGATTATATTTCTCTTCAATCTTCATGCGTGGGAGGTACACTTTTACTCTCTTCTTTTCCATCACCTTGGAACTGGTCCACTCTGCAAGTTTTTCAAAGCTAATTTTGTTCTCAAGCTGCAAAGAGAGGCAGGGAATGAAATGCCTGCAATGCAAATCCAAATTCTTCCTACCATTCATTTCTGTCAAGGCTATCATAAAAGTAAACCTCCAACCAGAATGGTTCCTGAAGCTCATCTTATTGGCATCCTTCTGGTATTTTATTAATTGCCTCTCCAGTACTGCCTGTGTCACTCCCCTTTTATTCAGTGCTTTACCAACACATCCCACTTTGTCCAAGTAATCTTGTGTCTCATGAGGCACAACCCAACAGTTTCACAACCTAGCAACTTAGTCAGCTTGTGAAAGATTGCAAAAACAAGGCCATGAAAATTTACCTACACTTGGTAGCACCTAACAAATGCAAACTCTTCTACATCTGTCATAACTCTACTTTATAATTTAAAAATATTACTGAAATAGGAATAATTGTTCATATATTTTAGTCTGCATTGATTTTTTTCCTTTCTTGAGTACAGATGGGTAATTTTATAACACTGCCCATATATACATCCCCTTCTGCAGGGCTGCAGCAGCACTACACTGCTTTGCCTTCATTTTATGAAACTGAGCTCAGGACTCTCCTAAGAAGCTCTCCATGAACACCTGGACAGATTTTGTGCTCCCCTGCCTGCCCAGCACATCTGTGGGTGGGCAGCTGGAATGTCAATGGACAGCAAAAGGCTTGACAGCAGCCAAGCCCCACTGAAGTCACAACTCTTCTGCTTGCCCTGCCAGGGCCATACCTGGGCCAGGCCAGAGATGTCATCAGGCAGCAGCACCAACAGGCTCAGCTCTCCACTGGTGTACGGAAGCTCCAGGATCCTTATTTTCTCTTCAGCCACTCTTGCCACTTTGAAGGTGCTGTTCTGACACATCATTTGCACGGGTCTGCTCTCTTGCTGTGAAAAAAAAAAAAGTGAGATGGTATGATGTGGGAGCAATTTTTTTCTTTGGTCAGACAAATGTACAAGGCCTTTGAAAGGACAAGACTGTCTTCAGTCATGCTGCTTTTGGAGAAAACCTGTGTCTCCATTTTTGTCTCATCTGCTCTGTCAGGCACAGCTGTCATAAATCTGACAGTGAGGCACCCAGGTAAATCACCCAGCCAATGACAACAGAACTGTAAATACAACAAATGCACATCCATCCAGAAACTGTGTCTGTGGCCCCCACCTCTGTCACATTGAAGGGCACTTCCTGAGTGTGTTCTTCTTTAAATGCGGTCTTCCAGATCCCTTTGAAGTAAATGGCATTCACAAGGACCAGCGCAGTCTGAGGATTAACAGAGCTTGGTTCAAGGAAATCCTGGATCTGTCCTTCAAGAAAGAAGTAGGGGGCAGAGTGGTAAATTTCATAGCAGTAGTCTTGCGTTGTAGAAGTCAATCAACATACTGCCCCTTCACTTGACTTTTCCTTCTCCAAAAGTCTGCACATGGAATTAAGGTTCATGAGGATTATTTAATAATACACTAAAAGACTGGCATTTGCCCAGACATTTCTGCAAGAAGACAGGTAGGTTCAAGAGTGTTATAGATTTCCAGGAAATCTATAAACTTTCCAGTACTTGGAAAAACAAAATATTTCTATAGAAAAGAAGGAAAGGGAGAGGGAAGATCCAACACAGATTTTCTCTTTCAAAATGTGTTTGTTTCTCACAATTCACTCTAGGTTTGTCCTCTCACCTCAATCCAACAATTGTACACAAGATTCTGAATCATTTATTTCCCACCATCAGCTTAGTGCACATTATTTTCTCCCCTGGAAGCCCACTTCTTACCTATCCAGCACATCCTGGTAAAAACATACCAATATTCTAGAGAAGCTGGGACTAACCTTGCATGAGTTAATCTCTCCAGATATAAATAGTGTGCATATAAAATGTGGATATTAAGTATGCATATCATGGCACCTCTGCATTTGCCAGATGTACTTAAAACACTCTGGCACTGCCACACATGTACAACAGAGTCATCCCTTTCCACAGAAAATATCCACTAATGGGGACAAGAGGAGGAAAATTGTCCTCTAATGTTTAGTCTTTCCAGAAATTGCTAAAATACAGTTGTGAGAGAGAAGTATATTTCATAATCTTGTGTGACTTACCATTTGTCTGATTTTTCACCCAGGAATTAATGCGCTGTCTGGCTTGATTTGATGCTGTTTTGAAGTTGACCATTTCTAGACCAGATCTGTACAGTTTCTTCACACATTTTAAGTAGATCTGTAAAGACACCAATTAATTGTAGCCAATTAATTAGTGAACTACTATTTTTTTAAACACAATATGGAAGTGAGATAAAATACGGCAAATAAGATTTTTATTGTGATGTCATGGTTAAAGTGTTCTCATTGCTTACTTCCTGAAAGAACTTGCTAACACTGGACCAGAAAAATTATTTTGTTTCATGACAATTTCAGATCTGGCATCTTTACTATGTGACCAGTTAAAAGCATATATTAAAAATGTTTAAGAATTTTTGGAAGAAATCCTGATTCAAACTCCCTGTTTTCAGGTTTCCTTTAGACTGTCTTATCACCTTTAAGTCCACTTCCTTTTCCTTAAAGCATTTTTCCTTATTTTTAAAGATAAAATGTTCCTTTGATTTAAAATATTTATATCTTTTGTTTTGAAAATGTGAAAGAAAGATTTTGACAAATTCTCAAAAATTTGTTTTTGTGGTGAGTTTTCTAGTGAAGAAATATGCCAAAGTCAAATTATTTTCTGAAAAAACCCAAACAACCAATTAAAATGAAATGCTTTGGGGGAGCAAGTGGGGAGTGAGGAATAAACAAAATTTATTAATCCAAATAAATAAAATAAAATTTTCTTTATTATTCCATTCAGTTTTTTAATAGGGCCGTATTTTTGCCTCAAATTGCTTTCCATTTAAACTGTTGCCATGGCCATGGCAAAGGGAAAAGCCGTGTAAATCCACACCAATAGGGGCTATTGGATTAACTGGTCACCTACTCAGGCCAGTCCTCCCGGATTACAGAATTTTACCGGGCTTAGTAAGAGGTCACTTACCGGTAGGATCTGACTTGTCTTTTCAGCATAGAGTCTGTTGGCAATGTGCAGTGAATAATTGGTTTCTGGTGCAGTGATATCAGAGAGAATTTCTTTAAACAGTACGTGGATATTCGCAGACTTGCCACACTGAGTTGTTGATAAGAAGAGAAAAAAGTATAGCTGTTAGGTTATTTTACGAGAAAGAGGATTATTTGTACTGTACAAATAACGTGGGAAAACAGAGTGTTTGAACATTTTCAAATGAATATGTAATAGAGTCTAAGAGTTCCATGGGAAGGATGTTCAGTATAAGCAGCTAATGATGTGTAATTCATTCACAGCCTATGATGCCACTCATTCTAGTGCTTAATTATTGAAATTGGTGACTTGTCATAGGTACAAAGCCTCTAATTCCCAGGTGCTGCTTGCATTTTCATGGCTTTTTTTTGCAGAAGTTGTGGATGGAAGAAGAGAGCTAGATGGCAAGGGAGTCAGGAAGTGTCTTGTAATACAGCAAAAAAATGGATCACCTGTCTCAAGTCCCAGGAATGGTGATACAGGCTAAAAACATTTAAGAAGACTGCACAAAGATAAACAGTAGATGGGGCTTTGTTTTTTGAGAATAATTGTGTTGAACAACTCCTTTGTAAATGCTTAATGAGTCCCTAAATGCTTTAGCTTTAGATACTACTTTTATAAAAAAAGTTAAAAGTTTCATCTTTTTTTAAGTCCCACCTTCTGTTTTGGATCCCAAGTGAATGGGGACAGGCCAGGATCCATGGCTTTTGTTATCTTTACAGAGGCAGTAGATTAACACGGACAGAAGCATACAGATACTGGGAACCCTCATGGTTCTCTTGGGGTAGCAGTGGGAATTGGAGGCTGGAAAAGTCCCTGTAGCTTTTTAAGAGTGTGGTTGCTTTCCATCCTTTGAGGATTCTGGGCTCTTTTCTACTGAAGCATCTTCCTGTCCCACTTTGGAGTCTCAGCTGCAAGTCTGGCTACTGCACCCTGGCTTCAGCTACTGAGACCCTTTCATGTGCTGTACCCCAGCAGCACTTGCAGGTGGGGAGCTCATTTACACCAAAGTGTATCCCGGTGCCTAAAGCACCCTATCCTGTCCTGTCCCTTGTAATACGTCCAAACTGTCTTCTTTTTCTGGTGGTGTTTTGGAGTTGTTTGTTTGTGATGATGGATTTGTTTGTTTGTTGTTTTTTGGTTTTGTGGTGGTGGTGGTTGTTTGCTTGGCATTTGTTTTGTTGCTGTTGTCCCTTGGGTTTTTGTGATTTGTTGTTTTTTTTTTTTTTTCTAATTTACATCTCTTAAATTAAGAGAATTAGCAAAGGTTTGGCAAGGTGTTGAAACTACCAAAAGCATAATCAGAATAGTCTGTTCTCAGGAAAAGGATATGAAAGAGAATCAGTGTACCTTAGATTTCTGTACCTTGGTCTGGATACTTCCAAGTCCTGCAATTTTGTCAAAGTGAAGAACCTGCAATTGAAAGTAGAAATTAGGCATGT
>WAAG01012120.1:654-22437 GCA_013390105.1 Tichodroma muraria | reverse complement strand
TCCGCACTCAGAGCTTTTAATTCTTCTTAATAAAATATTACCTAATACTAGGAATATTTGGTAATTACAATATGGACATAGCAACTAAAGTGCATGTTGTCTGCTTTTGTTTTTCACAAAAAAAGACCACATATTATAACCAGATCTTTACAGTTACTTCTTTCCACTAGATAGGAAGGCATCAAAATTAACAGAGATACTCTAACACCAAGTCAAACTGCATAGAGCACATATTGGCTGGAAGTCCATTGTACACCAAGAGCAGTTCACAGTTAACACACACAGATACTGCCAAATTTGTGAAAAAAAGGTACACATAAGCTACAAATAAGTGCCTATACCCAGCAGCCAGCTGTGGAATGTTCTGTCAGTAAATGCATGTTTACATCTTTGCAGCCACTTCAAGTTATGATTTAATCACAGAAAGATTAGCATTATTGACTATATGATTTACAAAAAATGCCTCAAAATGAATCCAATACTACGAGCTTATACTCACTGAATTATGTACAGAATTATGTTGCTTGCCTCTAATGTTTACAGGCAAGGCTTTGCACAGAGAAATACAGAATTAAGCTCTGGCTATTCCGGAGCCTCTCAATTTCTTACCAGACTAAGAAAAAATTCCTAGCGTTTCCTAAGAAAAAGTGACATACAAATTTATAGAAAAACTGCCACAGAAATTTATAGAAGTTACACAGTGAGGACACGATTACCCAAGTGAATCTCTCCTCCCTCTACTTTGAGGTAGAAAGAAAAAGTTTGGTTTCATTTCTTTTTCTACCGTGCCTTTTTGCTTTCCCAACCCCTCAAACTTTTAAAGTGAAAGCTCTAAACTAATATCTATTCATAGAGAAGAAAATTACATATTTTTGAGAGATTACTGAACTTGCAAAAATAGAGTTTTCTGCTGACTAAAAATCTTCAAAACCAAGAGATATGAAATAAAAGTTGTTTTCAATTTCAAATTTCTTGTTTGCTCTCTTAATATCTTGGTTTTTTTCCCTTCTGTAAGAAGACACTTCTAAACCAACCTATAAAATAACAGCAGTCAACGAAGAAGGAAGAGACTGAAGAGCACAAAAAGTTTGATGTCCACGCTTCAGACTGGGCTTAGAAGTTCCCAGTGCTCCAGCTAACAGAATACATGGCACACACAATGGAATGATCTTCAGTATTCTTGAATCAATGAAAGACGATTCTGCTTGGACTTAAAGGAGCAATTTTGATTTCTTTTCTTGAAAGGAGTAAATAGGGAAGTACCATGATGCCATTTCATTACTTAAGCTTGAAGGGTACATCTCAGACACCATAGGAAGATGTCACATTCAAAAGTTGGAATCTACTGATTTATTGAGTAAATANCCTACTCATCACTGTTAGGATGGAAACCAGCCACTAAGAAAAAGACTAATAGAGCTATGTACCATCAAAAGCAGAGATGCAGATTGATCACAAAGCCTATCTGTGCCCAGGTGCAGTTTTTAATTTAAACCATAATTTACTTACTGAAGCACAGACAAGTGTTTATTACACATGTTAAGGACTTGACTATTAATATGGTTTAAAAATGTTGCCTGGCAATTAAAATAAAACATTAATCCTCAGACTTGAAACACACAGGTAGTTTGGCAGCAAAATGACACTACCCAGGCAAAACAGACAAATCCCGATGACTAGAGTGCACCAGTCATTTTGATAGTGCAATGGAAAGTGGGATAAAAGCAAAAGAACAATGGAAACTGGGATTAAATATAGTATAGTTTTACTACAGGTAGGTAATATCCATATGGTGCAACATCTGTCTGAAATACTGAATGCCTGAGACAAAGGGGACTCTGCAGACCTAATTTGGGCTGTTCTAAAGCATTCAGCACGGTGTCACAGGAGGTGCCAAGGTGCAAGATCTATGATTTATGCCATGACCAAAGTGCAGATAAAGAGGACATCACCCACTTGCAAAAGATGAACAAGCTGAAAGAACATCAGTTCCTCCAGGGCTCACAGAAGCATTTATCTTTTTACGATGTGTGAATTCATATTAATGCACAAAAGAAGGCTGCTCATAAATGTCACTAAAATACACAATATGGAAAAGATCAGTAGATTATACTGGAATAAGATAAATCAGAAATAGATCAACACCTTGAAAACTGGGCTAATAGAAATGAAGTAAAATGTAACAGAGTAAGCTGACACATTGATAGATAAATGTGTTTCCACAATGAGTAAGGGAGTAATCAGTTGGATATGACAAAGGATGGAAAACAGCCAAGTTTGATCACAACACAGCTGTAACACACCAGTGCAACAGTCTGGGAAAGAACAGGACTGAAACAAGCAATAAGGGGTATTCAAGTCACTGCATACAGTATGGTAAAAATACACCTGAAACACAGCACACAATTCCTGTACCCTGCACATTTACAGACCTAAAGAATGTTTGTTTGAGATGGGAAGGAAGACGCTTCAGCAGCTTCTTGACAACAGAAATCTTGTAAGGACCCAAATTTCATGCCCCAGCAATTTGAGTAATGAACAACTGCTCCCTTTAGCGAGCTAGAGCAAAATGATTTGATGACTCAGAGTCCTTTCCCATCTTATGCAGACTTCTTATGGCTAAACCAGAAAAAAGTTGTCTTCACTCATCAACCCCCTCCTCGGGTTTCACCATCCATAAAAACAAGGATTTCAACAAAACAGTGTTGAGGGAAATACTGAGGGAAAAACAAAATACTGAGGGAAAGACAGTCACAGCTGATGACTTCATGGTTGTTCGATATCCCCACAGTTGCTCTATATCCCCATAGCCATTCATAGGCAAGGGAGTTCTGAAACTGGCACATATGCAGAATTGTCAAAAATCTTTCTGACTTTCCATCCCTTGATGAGTTAAAAAATTCTGTACAGTCAGAAACAGAAAAATTACCAGATCCAGTCTGAATCACTCATGTACATTGAAAATTACCAAACCATTCAGGTACTTTGAACAGGTGGTACAAGTACAAAGAAAAATAAAAATAACATGCCACCTATTTTAAACTATCTTTAATATACTGCTGGTGATTGCCCTACTAAGTCCAACTGATTCATGTGTAGAACAGGAAGAACCTTTTGCAGTCTATTAACTTCTCCATATGGTGAGCTTAGCAGTTTGCCTTACACAGCCTGCTCCTCAAAACTCTAAAAATGGAATTGTTTTCCTACCCCAATGTTATGACAGAGGAACTCTGTTGATCCAAATGGCAACTAATATAAAAAGAAGTAAAGACAGGAAGCCAGCATTCTGAAATAAAACCTCAGTATAGGATTGGAATCCAAGAGCTCCATATCAAGGCTAAAACAAGCAGAGTGTGTTTGGAAAAGCCAAATGGACACAACTGAGGCAGCTAAAGAGTGGCACAGCTCTTTAAGAACAAAAGCAACCAAAAGAGTTACATCTGTCAGTTCCTTCAGAGTTTCAGATCTTAACTACTCTTGGAAATAACGCAGCCAATAACCAAAAACTGATTTATTTTAGAAGTTTCATTACTTGAAGTTGCAAAACTGCAGCACAAAAAAGTGTAAGACACTGGGTAGTTTTATTTTCTACTCAAATAGAGGAAAGAAATTTTTGTAACCATACCATTTCAAACGACATTTGTTTTTAAGGCTTTGGTGCTTGCTTTACGCAAAGGGAATTTCTAACAAATTAATGGGCTTTCTGGTAGGTTAGAACTGCTATTGCTAAATTGAATCACCCCCTTGTTATGCTGATCTTATTCTTTATTTTCCAGGTAACACANACACACAATGGAATGATCTTCAGTATTCTTGAATCAATGAAAGACGATTCTGCTTGGACTTAAAGGAGCAATTTTGATTTCTTTTCTTGAAAGGAGTAAATAGGGAAGTACCATGATGCCATTTCATTACTTAAGCTTGAAGGGTACATCTCAGACACCATAGGAAGATGTCACATTCAAAAGTTGGAATCTACTGATTTATTGAGTAAATAAAATATGAATGTATTTACATACAGGTCAAACTGATACACCACAAAATTTATTTGCACTACTTTTAATCCAACTTTAAACTCAGTACCCCACACTTGAAGGAAGTAAAACAGTCAGTGAATAATGAGAGTTTACAGAAGATATAAGCATACGCTTTTCTTAAAACACCTGGCGTCACAAGAATATGAGCAAGAAAAACCACTGAAAAATTCCAGATTAAACTCCACCATGTCTTGCACCTGTATTCATAAACTCATAGAAAAGATGAATAGTAAAAAGAAATCCTCTTTCACCCCTACTCATCACTGTTAGGATGGAAACCAGCCACTAAGAAAAAGACTAATAGAGCTATGTACCATCAAAAGCAGAGATGCAGATTGATCACAAAGCCTATCTGTGCCCAGGTGCAGTTTTTAATTTAAACCATAATTTACTTACTGAAGCACAGACAAGTGTTTATTACACATGTTAAGGACTTGACTATTAATATGGTTTAAAAATGTTGCCTGGCAATTAAAATAAAACATTAATCCTCAGACTTGAAACACACAGGTAGTTTGGCAGCAAAATGACACTACCCAGGCAAAACAGACAAATCCCGATGACTAGAGTGCACCAGTCATTTTGATAGTGCAATGGAAAGTGGGATAAAAGCAAAAGAACAATGGAAACTGGGATTAAATATAGTATAGTTTTACTACAGGTAGGTAATATCCATATGGTGCAACATCTGTCTGAAATACTGAATGCCTGAGACAAAGGGGACTCTGCAGACCTAATTTGGGCTGTTCTAAAGCATTCAGCACGGTGTCACAGGAGGTGCCAAGGTGCAAGATCTATGATTTATGCCATGACCAAAGTGCAGATAAAGAGGACATCACCCACTTGCAAAAGATGAACAAGCTGAAAGAACATCAGTTCCTCCAGGGCTCACAGAAGCATTTATCTTTTTACGATGTGTGAATTCATATTAATGCACAAAAGAAGGCTGCTCATAAATGTCACTANGACCCAAATTTCATGCCCCAGCAATTTGAGTAATGAACAACTGCTCCCTTTAGCGAGCTAGAGCAAAATGATTTGATGACTCAGAGTCCTTTCCCATCTTATGCAGACTTCTTATGGCTAAACCAGAAAAAAGTTGTCTTCACTCATCAACCCCCTCCTCGGGTTTCACCATCCATAAAAACAAGGATTTCAACAAAACAGTGTTGAGGGAAATACTGAGGGAAAAACAAAATACTGAGGGAAAGACAGTCACAGCTGATGACTTCATGGTTGTTCGATATCCCCACAGTTGCTCTATATCCCCATAGCCATTCATAGGCAAGGGAGTTCTGAAACTGGCACATATGCAGAATTGTCAAAAATCTTTCTGACTTTCCATCCCTTGATGAGTTAAAAAATTCTGTACAGTCAGAAACAGAAAAATTACCAGATCCAGTCTGAATCACTCATGTACATTGAAAATTACCAAACCATTCAGGTACTTTGAACAGGTGGTACAAGTACAAAGAAAAATAAAAATAACATGCCACCTATTTTAAACTATCTTTAATATACTGCTGGTGATTGCCCTACTAAGTCCAACTGATTCATGTGTAGAACAGGAAGAACCTTTTGCAGTCTATTAACTTCTCCATATGGTGAGCTTAGCAGTTTGCCTTACACAGCCTGCTCCTCAAAACTCTAAAAATGGAATTGTTTTCCTACCCCAATGTTATGACAGAGGAACTCTGTTGATCCAAATGGCAACTAATATAAAAAGAAGTAAAGACAGGAAGCCAGCATTCTGAAATAAAACCTCAGTATAGGATTGGAATCCAAGAGCTCCATATCAAGGCTAAAACAAGCAGAGTGTGTTTGGAAAAGCCAAATGGACACAACTGAGGCAGCTAAAGAGTGGCACAGCTCTTTAAGAACAAAAGCAACCAAAAGAGTTACATCTGTCAGTTCCTTCAGAGTTTCAGATCTTAACTACTCTTGGAAATAACGCAGCCAATAACCAAAAACTGATTTATTTTAGAAGTTTCATTACTTGAAGTTGCAAAACTGCAGCACAAAAAAGTGTAAGACACTGGGTAGTTTTATTTTCTACTCAAATAGAGGAAAGAAATTTTTGTAACCATACCATTTCAAACGACATTTGTTTTTAAGGCTTTGGTGCTTGCTTTACGCAAAGGGAATTTCTAACAAATTAATGGGCTTTCTGGTAGGTTAGAACTTCTATTGCTAAATTGAATCCCCCCCTTGTTATGCTGATCTTATTCTTTATTTTCCAGGTAACACACAGAAAAAGAAAAAAAATAGCAGCTTTTGTACTTTCTAGACTTGCCTGTCACAGCATTGTGCTTCCTACTAATGAGGATTGGAAGAAATCCTGCCATGTTACTTGTATCAAATACAGGAGCATTAGGATTTTAAAAAAAAAGCCATTTAAGTTATACCACTAATACTTAAACCGGGGGGGATTTTGTGTTTAATTACAACCCGAAGTGGATGACAACACTATTGTATGAACAGTATCTTGTTTGTAAGATCACAACACACACGCAGCTGGTGAGGAACTCCTAGAGAAAAGCCCGTGTCAAAGATTCCTACACCATCACCCAACAGTTCAAGCATCCCAGCTACACACTAATTGGAACACATTTTCCTGCAAAGATTTGGCTATGAATATTTTTAAGTATCTGACTGGCATTTCGGAATTTCAGCTCATTTAAAATTCAAATGTCTTTAACCTTTATTCCTGCAACAAAAGCACACAGGAAAAAAAGTAATCTTTGGAAATCTATTTCTTTGCATCATCAGTACATTACAAAATATTGAGAAGAGATGGGGCAGCACTACCTTCATGTTTCTCTAGTGCTTGTATGACATTAGGCAGTTGATTGATAGCCTGGTACATTCGGTAACAGTCTTGCAAGTTTGCTGCTTGTCTCTGAAATTTCTTTGCCAGCCGGTTGAGGTCTGGAAAGCGACGTAACAGATCTTCTTGAAGGCACTGACGTAGTTCTGGGTCCACCACAAAAGCTTCAACCAAATTCAACCTACATAAGAAATTCATAACCATGATTAGCATGGAATGATCCATAATTTTTTTATGTCACCAGTTATCTGAGTTTCTATCTGTACTTTCTCTACGGTTGTATCCACTGGTCAACTTCCCTGGTAAAAAAACCCGAATGAAAACAGGGCAACACATGAGCTGAGAAAGCAAGGAGATTTAACCTATGTACTTTTGAACAGTCAGGTTTTCTAATGAACAGCGTTGGAGTGCAATTGTTCCAAGTGCAAATACCAAGATCTATCCCGCAGGTAAAGCTGACTCAGAATTGACTTTGAGATTAATCCTTTCCCTTCACTATCAAAAAGGTCTTCCAGTAGTCTATGGAAGGAGAGGTATTAAGCAGGAAAAAAAAAAAACCACTGTTGGCAGAGTTTAGCTCCCTGTGCTCAAGGCCAACACAGACACTGCAGCTGTGCAAGCCTGGAGCACAGGATGGGAATCCTCACGGTTGGAAGGCACCTCTGTGCACTGACTACTCCAGCCTCTGCTCAAAGCAGGGTCACAGCTAAAGCTGCCCAGGATGGTGTCCAGGCCCGTGCTGGGTATCCCCAAGGATGGGCCCAGTGTCAGCCCCTGGAACAACAGGCCTCGTGACTGACCTCCATGGGGGCTTCATGCCCCTGAGCCTGGCAGCTGAGTGAGTTTCCAGTCCACCACACTGTACTGATCTGGTCCCTACTTTGTGAGATGTAACAGGAGACAGTGACAGCTCAAGTCACAATAAGTAACATTTCCTGCTCCTCCCTTATCCACCCACCCAGTCTATTCATTGTAGAAGGTTATTTTATTGGGTTAGCCAGCCATAATTTTCCCTCTGTAAATCCATGCCAACTACTTCCAAACTACTGTTTGCCTCATGGCAGGCACTGGGGAACTGCATTCTTATCAATGAGGGTACTGTCTGCCAGCACTGTCACTACTGACTCCCAGATTGCCTTCTCCTGCTGTTGCTCCCTGACATTTTGGTGTTTTGTTGTTGTTGTTTGTTCTGCTTGTATTCTTCAGGGGGTTTGTTTTGTTTGGGGGCTTTTTTTGTTTTGTTTTTAATTTTAGGTATGGGGTTTTTTAAATATTATTTAAGTGCTGAAAGCAAGCACAGATCTCAGTAAGAAGTGAAAGAGCATTAAACTGCATTTCTCCTCTAGAATGTGAGCACATTTTCATACATTTTTTGGGGGTTTTGCACCAGTTAATACTGCCATCTCTACACATTTTGCATTTGCAGTTAAAAAAAGAAGTCAGATATTGTTAATGTTAGAACGCTGGAGAGGTCAGTGTTCTTTGATCACACTTTCAGAATACCAAGGAAGAGCTCTGCCTCCTTCAGAGACCTCCACATATTACATACTGTGCTGATTTCTGTTATAGATATAAGATAGAACTATAGTTATATCATATATAGATAGTTAATAATATCTATCAATGTCTTTCCTTCAGCAGAAAAGTTAATTTTATCTAGAGACATGCAAGCAAAGAAAGGACAGCTTTCACCACATTATTCCTGCTGGTTTGCTTACTGGCAGGAAAATGCATTTGTTTCAATTACAGTAACATCTGCATTTGTAAACTGCACTGGAAATGACAATTTTTTTGTCATTCTGAAGGCAGTAATCTCTACATTACACACTGCAGTGCTCTGCAGAGTGCCAGACACTGGCAACAGTACACAGGGGTTAACACAGTCCACTGCCTCAGGTAATTAGCAAAGACAGTCAGGAAACAAAGGCTTTGGCTAAAGCAACACAAGAAGTAGAGAGCCCTGGACAGGTAGTGGTACATTTCTGTACACAAAAAATTCCAAAGGAATGTCCTTCTGTTTCAAGAAGTATTCTACCCCCACACTCCAGTGAGTCTTCTGCATTATACCAAAAAAACAAACAACTAAAAAGATGAGAGAAGGATCCTACCTCTGTGTTTATCCATTCAACTACAGCTTTAATACACAAATTTAGAGATTGACATTACTGACACATAAGGGTGCTTTACTTCCAAAAGAAACATTAAAGTTTCAGCATGTACATAGAGCTTGTCAGAATTAGACAGGAATATACTGAAGATACCTACTGCAAGAACACAGAACAAGACTTGTATGAGAAACATCATAAAAGCCAAGCAATTTTCCATTCTGATCCCTATTGGTGTTTCTAGCACGATTTCTAGCTTTCAGACTTCTGTCAAATGGTTTGGAGGAACAACAAGAACTACATGATCTTGTCACAGCAGACACATTGCCATGTTTATTACAAATCCCTTCCGCTTTCCGAGCAGACCTCACTTAGGACTCACACCCCAAACTGTTCTCTCAGAAGCGCCGGCAGCAACCGGTGACCAAAGACAGAATTTGGTCACCGGTTGCTGTAACCAAAGGTTTAAAAGACCAGGTATTGTTTGAATATTAGGAAAAAAAGCAATAAGAACCAAACCAAACTAAAGACACCTGACGCAACTGCCTAACAGCCCAAATATGAGCCCACTAACTAGATGTTCTCCTTCCCCTCCAAGGGATTAGAGAAAGAACCAACTTGCCAACATGAACCTCCCCACAGGAACCAAGCAGCTCGGTCATTTTCAGGCCTGTAATCTGGAAACAATTCCTTTGTTTGGCAAAACCAAAACAGGATTTACCATAAACTTCTCCATTTAGCACACCCATGTATTCCTACTGTTACCTTCCTTGGTCTTTAGCAGTCATAGTCATGGCAAACACACAAGAGCTTGTACTATCCTATTGTTACATTTTATCACTTCCCAGGTATTATGCAAGATTTGTAAACTTCTTATTTATCCATTATCAAAATACCATCACACCATCAACCCATAAAGAGGAACTAGTTGCAAATACCTTCAAGTTTTATTATGAGGAAAATTGCATGAATTTCTTGTTTAAAACCACCTTACTTCACTTTAAAAAAATTCCAGTACTTCTTCATTTAAAAAAAGCACCAGGAAGAAAGCAAGACACATTTTGAATGTTTATACATTATCAAATGAATTTTAATCCAGAAAAATACTATTTCTGCCTGCAGCAGGAAAACAGAGTTTTCTGGGTTTATCCAACCTGCTTAAACTACTGACTACTCCACGATTTCAACTTTGAAATTTCAAGTATAAAACCTTTTTTTCCTTATTTTGATGACCAATTTCACACACACAAGAATGTGCAAAATTCAAGTTCACCATCAGCATCAGATCCTATCTTGCCCTCTCAAAGCTTATGTTTAAAGTCAGAGACCTTAGATTCTCTTCCAAGAGGTCCTTAGAAAATCAGTAATCCTAGCATGTGGATATATGCACAGAATCACTTCTGAAAACTTACTAAATTTTGCACAGCTGCTATAAGTCATTCAAGAACATCTCAAGCACAGCTTCTGTAGTCTTGAGCTTATCTTTACCAGGATCTAGATTTCTTTTTTCCCCGCTTGTGCCTTTTGCACAAACCCTTCACTTTCATCCCACGACTCCCTCAGCTCGTTCAACAGCCTCTTGGATAAGACCTGTCAAAGGCATTTTGAAAGCTCTAATTTATTTTTTTCCCCCTCCTCTTTTGTCCACAATGACAAGTTCAAAAAGTTTTCAGATCAGCACGAACAATTTTCCTCTGCCAAAACCATGATAATTAGACTAACATTTCATGACCTTCCTGGTACTGTTCTATCTTCCCCCCTACATTTACCAACCACAAAGATACATCTGACAGGTTTGTGCTCATGCCACATTTTGCATAACAATTTCTTGTTGGTAAGAATGCAAACAAGGTTGCTGAATAGAAAGTTAATGCAACCATAAGCCATGAATAATGCTTACAAGTAACAATGAAATCAAATGACAGGTTGTTTTTAACATTAAGTTCAGCTGAGGGAAAAAAGAAATACAAAAAGAAACAAATTTAAAAAATCCAATAAAGCGTAATCAAACAACAGCTGACAACACTAGATAACTCGTTTCTGCCACACAGCCAAAAGGAAAGGAAAATAGGGCAAAACTTTCCACCACAGATCTAAGGCAGCACAGCCAAGATAACAAGATACAATTATAAGCAGTGAAACCACACTAGAACATAAAGGAAATATGTTTCATGACAAGTATTTAGATTTGCAAATAAAACCGCAGAAACAGTGAGCAAGGCTGCAGCTAATGCAACTGAAAATCAACACAAGTGTTCTTCTTGAATTTGGAAACAGTGACCACCTTTTTTGTTCCTGCTATGCATAACCGTGGCTGTTCACCAGCTTTGAATTCTGTGCACTAACAAGTACCATTAGGCTTAGTGTGCTCTGGGAGACAGAGAGGAAAAAACCCACTCGTCTCCAAGTTTCTGCTGGATATTCCAGAATCCAACTCAAAACATTCCATCTTTCCCCAGTTTTACTGTTAATAAGAGCCATCTCTTGAACTAGCTACTGACAGAAGGCCAATGTACCACACACACACAGAAAGACAACAAAAATCTGTTTTCAGTCTATGTCCCACGCTTTCCCAAGCCTCAACACACTGCTTCCATTCCACCGATGTTTGCACCACACTTGACATCAGAAGAGATTGCTTCTTCCCTTGCTACACCTATGCAGCATTTTTCATCAGCATTTTAAGGTGCCTCAACACAGACGCTGTCAGGAGGGTTTAATTATATTTCTAGGTCTTTACAGAGCTAAATATCAAAGTTTAAGTTAATAGGAGAACATTAACCACACCAGATCGGTATATAGATTTTATGAAGAAAGAATTATGTGTGTAGAAATAACAACTAAACTAACAGACTAAAACAAAAGACCACAGTTAGAAGTAATAGAGTATTTATAGTGCCTGAGCAGGATTGGCCAGCACAAAAAAACCCCAAACCAACACCCCCAAAAAAACCCACCCCTCCAAAAAAAAAAAAAAACCAAAACAAAAACAAAAACACCCCACACTAAAAAAAAAATCCAAAAAAAATCCCAAAAAAAACCCCAGTGTGCAATAAAGCACCTAAAAAGGTGCCTTATTATATAAAGCACCTAAAGTTTTAATCTCTATTCCACCAACACCCTAAAAAACTCTGGACAGTTCTGTACTTCTGTGCATGTAGGAAAGAAAACACTTCCCTCAAGCACCTCTGCTTAGAAAAAGGACTCTGAGGATTGT
Organism: Tichodroma muraria; assembly: GCA_013390105.1. Taxonomy (NCBI): domain Eukaryota; kingdom Metazoa; phylum Chordata; class Aves; order Passeriformes; family Sittidae; genus Tichodroma; species Tichodroma muraria. The sequence continues at coordinate 10,251 of WAAG01012120.1, read as the reverse complement.
TTTATCATTGCATGAAACTGGGATCCATATGTAATCACTAATACATACTTAATAATGAGTAATATATATTTAGTTATTATTTCAGAGTAGTGATTTCAAATCCCAATTACTCATATATGTTTTCAGAAAAAAAACTGTACTAACTAAAAATTCCACATAACACAAGGAAAAAAGTGTTAAGACTGAAATAAGTTAAGAATGCACTCTCTCACAGGAGAAGTTGACTTACTTTTAAGAAGACTAAAGTTTGTAACTCCCCTGACTGTCGAACAACTGAGTCTTCTGAAGAGAATACATTTATATTCTCTGCCTGCTAAAGGATTTCTTAGATGGCAGATTAAGACCAACTTTCCCATCCAACTGTTCTACTTGATTATGCAGAATTTTAATCAAGAAATACCACTTACAAAAGCAGCATATTAAGGACTGCCTTAAAATATACTGAGACTTTCATCTTACCACAAGTTTCAGAATATGCACAGCTGTATCATACATAAGCACAGTTTAATTTCATGTTTTCTTTATACAAAAGAAAGTGAAAAAACACCTCACGTACCATTATTTTGTTTCCCTCAGGTTTCTTTCAAATTCAGATCTCTTCTTAATCCAGTGTAGCCAAAGCAAATCCTCCCTGGACATACTTAACCTAGACATGTAAAATGATACCCACCACCTTACCTGTTCTAATTGGGTTTTCTTTTTCACACAAGGTACACGGTATTTTAACACCCTGGAGGAAGCCCAGACTTGCTACAGCAAGTTGCTGCAGTTGATAAATACTGGCTTTTTTTTTTTTTTCCAACCAGAAATAAGCAAGGCACTGTCCTAAGCTCCCTTTATAAAACTCCTGGTGACCACGTCGTTCCCTAGACAATCATCTCTCTCCCAAAAATCAGCCATAATCCAGTTTGCCACCTCAGGTAAGCGGTAGAGACCTTAAATTTACAAAGCTCTTTTCAAGCTACAAAACAAGTTTTGAAGCAAGAACTTCAGTATGCTTTACAGCCTTTGAAGTATTAAGGCAGATAGGTAAGACTGGCATATGGAAGCCTAAATCAGAAATCTGAACCCCCCTGATACTGAGATTTATTTTAGTAATTCAGCACACAGCAGCATAAAAATCACACTGACTATCCCAGGTCATTTTGCCTCAGACAATCAGAGCTGTTGCATGCATTTATAAAAATAACATCCAAAGTTTCTCAGACAAACACGAAGAAATAACAATGCAAAATAGCTAGGCAACCCACGCATGCTTTTGGAAGTGCTTAGTTATGCACAAAAGACATTTTTTTATGAAACTAGAGCAGTTCTTTGTAAACAATTAGAAATAAAAGTAACAGAAACCCTGAGGAATAAAGAACCAGCAGCTTTAGAGAGACTAATACTATGAAAAGCCGTTTTATTTTAGTCATACATCATAGGCTTAGGATCACTGATCTCAATCCCCACTCAGCTCATACTGCAGCCTTTGCACGGCCAGAAGCTGCTCTGGTTTCTGGCAGCAAGTCTCCAGCTGATGGCAACATTTACCCAAGCCACAGGAACAGCCTTGGAAGGGGCACACCACAGGCACCGGTTCTTCCAGTACTTTGAAGACGCTGGATTTGAATCCAGGTTTTTGATTCACCAAGAACTCAATACTGCTTCCTGGATGAGCTGTACACACACCTCTCCAGCACCTCTTACATATGAGACAGAATATGTCCAGCAAGGGGTCTTTACCACTGCTTTAATGAAATTGTACCAATTTGGCCATACGCTATCATTCAGGGTCCAAAATCTTGTGTCTGCATATCACGAGCTGTTCACCTGAGCAAGCTCTCCTCCAGCTTTCCCAAATTTGCATGGACACACAAGGACCTATAATTCAGAAGCAGACAACCCAGGCAATTCCAAGACACCCCGGTGAGAGGTTTGTCCCCAGGTAGTCAAGACTTCTTCCTACAGTCTGCCAAAAAAAGAGCAGCCTGCACTTTCACAGGGATTCCCCTCCAGGCTAAATGGCTCCAGATCTCTTTCCCACCCTCCCTTGCCCAAACAGTGCAACCTTGCCATTGTTTCCTCCTGCCATGCGAGTACAAAGTTGGCTTTGTTTCCTCAGTTAAAGTGCTATGGATGTTTCTGTATTATCAAATTCCTTCACAGCTTCCCTCCCTGAAAACCACGACCTAAGCACGCCCGAAAAGCTAAACTAAAAGACAGTCGCTTACAAAAGAAAACTTTGAAGACAACAGTGAAAAGAAGTATAACAGTGTATATTCTTCCTCGTTCAGAATTTGAAGTGCATTACTGCTTTATGTGAGGGATGTGCAATTACAGGCTTTTAACAAATGAGAAGATATGTATAATACAGCAGCTTAACAGAAACAGCAAACCAGGAACAAAGAGCCCCAGGGGGATGCATTTCACAGTTCACCTGTAATGTCTGTGATCTTACAATGCTGTCACCCCAGTAAGATTACAGCATTCCTTAGACTCTGATGATCTCCCTAGATGCTTAAAAGATTTTGCAATCATTCACAGTTCCAGACCCAAACAGAGTTTCAAAACCTCCCCTCTGCCAAAACAAAAAAGTCAGAGAGACCAAACACGACCTGGCTCGGTGGTACAGCTGGAAAGCTGTCCTGCTCTTCACGCAGACAAGCCCTGAGGCGTGCAGGAACAGAACCTGGCAGTCGGGGAAAGGCAGCTGCGGGTCCCTCAGCTCCTCACTGAGGGGACGCTTCCCAGCTGCAGCCCCTCCCTTAAACACACACCTTCATTTGCTGCGGCTGTGTTTGCTTTTCACCTCTGGCTCCCCCAACCACCGCACCCTGGGTGGCCCTGCCAGCTGTGGACAAGCCCAGCTGTGTCCTGATGTTGGCCTAAACTGGCTAGGGTATTATGCCCTTAAGCCCCAGTCCCAGCAACACTTCCAAGCTGGCAGAAAGCAGCTCTGCCACCACGAGAAGTGTGATGAGGCAGGGCCACTTCTAGCGCTAGCCGCCGCTTTTCTAGCTGCCATATTCTCCCCCTCAAGTTTTAAATGAGCTAAACCAAGGGATCTGCCGGCAAGTATCTGAAGCCCTCAGGATGTATTTAGCACTAACAGCTGGCTTTCGCTCCGTTATAACAGCGCAGCTCTTCGGAACCGCTGCTATTGTCTTTTCATCCCCAATGTAACTTGAAGAGACCGTGAATATCCTATTTTTCACAGCCCTGTTGAAGTATAATCCCTCGTAATACAGACTCCCACGTTTGAAGAGCAGCTTTAGACGCTAGGAGAGCCACAGGAATCAAACTGCACACAGTTCCCAGAGCTCCGGGTACAGAGTGTGCTACTTAGCAGCTGGACAGATCAGGCTCCCTGCTGTTAAACCTGTAATATTAAGTAATATAAGAGAAAGCCACATTCAAATATCAGTCTCATGCTTTTTCTAGTTTTTTTAATTAGTCCCTAAACCATGCTACCATGATAACAATAATGGATATGTCTAACTTCAGGACAATCCATTTACAGATAAATGTAATTCAAATAAATGCAGCTTTCAAAATAAAGAGTTCACACTCCTCTATATCAGTTATATTTATATAATATAAAATTAATATGGATCAGGGAAGCAACAGACTCTTTATCACCCTGCATGAATTCTGAATACATTATTTGAGTACTAATTTAAAGACTAGAGAGAAAATTAAAGCCATGGGATTCTATCAGGGGTATCAGGCACAAAGTAATTATTTATAAAAATCAAGCGAAGATTTGAAAGCTGTACGTATTGACTACGAGCAAAGCTAATAAGATCAGAATAAAAATCAAAACAGGATTATCAGGAAACGCAGTTAAAATAACATTGGGTTTTTTTCCTCCCAAGATACTTATCCAAGTCTGATGTTACCAATAATTCATTATTTCTCCACAAGTGCTTAGGAACTTTCCCATCTCAGCAGATCAAGCAAAGTAAAGAAGAAAACAATTCTTCAGCAGAAAAAAAATAAAATATTTGGTCTGAATTCTTGTCAGCAAAGTACCACTTGATGCAATCAAGACCTTGCTCCTGAAGCAGACTGCTGCAACAGCAACGTTTTTAGACCCCGAGGGAAGGGAGTGCCTGGCATCATGTGAAAATAAAGCAGCACCACCGCAGCAGAGCTCTGCCTGGCCTCCTGCAGCCAGGACTGAGGAGAAGCGCAGGACTGCGCGGCAGGCACAGAAACTCCCCGCAACGGAAAGAGAGGAGCAGGGGCCATCCTCCCTTCATTCGGCACCCCGCCCCGCGCAGGGCCGGGAGCTGCAGGCTGTGAGCTGTGTTCGGGAGCACAGAGGGCATCTGCAGGAGCCTTTCTGCAGGCAGGAGGTGCCAGAGCTTGCCAGGCTCCCGCTGCTTCTCTCCAGGTAAGACCGAAGGGCACCGGTGCCCCGCAGCAGGGGCACGGAGACGCCTCCCCCTCACCTCCTCCTGCTGAGGGCTCACCTCACGGCTGGGACCGCTCCACCTTACCACGGCAGACCAGCCCTGGCTCTACAGAACTCGGCTCCTGAAAATACCAGAGCACTTAGAACAAGTATTGCTCCTGTCTAGATTCCAAAGAGGCTTTCGTGCACCTGTTCATCCAAGCTACACCTACACAATCACCCCAGTCACAGTTCAAACCAGAACCAGGCGTCTCTTATTTCCCATTCCTCAGCCTGGGTGTAATACACACAGTAACAGTCACTATCCAAGTGATACATAAGGAAAATAAACCAGTTCTGTCCTTTCCCAAAAGCTGTATTTCCCAAAAAAGAACAAAGTACTTTTTAATTATTACCAAGAACTGCCACTCAAACCAGTTTTATGTAACAGCACTATTTAGATTTGATTCCCCTCTCCTTCTCTTTCACAGTTAAGGAATAACAAAATTAATACCCTTAATGAATTAAACAGCTCCACAGAAGAGGAACTGGCATAAAAAGGGGAAATTCTCACCTTATATATAAGGTAACACACTACCTCATGATAAACTACAGAATGATAAACAGTGTTCCCAACTTTTAAACATGCATGTTTACAGAAGAAAAAAAAACAGTATCTACCAGCAAAGCTGAATTTTGAATATTCAAAACAGAAAATCCTTTCCCACCTCAAACCCCATCGCAATCTTGCTGGACTAAGCAGTCTTTTACCTTTCAGGTAACTAACTAGTAAAAAGTACTACTTTGTACTCAAGGAACTGTACAAACAAAAGTGATATGAGGATAGCTCGTAAAACATGAAGTATCTCCCAAAATCTTTGCCAGAGACATATTTTTTTTCTTCATATGTTTATTTCCATGCATCTAGTCTTTTCCATAAAATTTTTGTCTGTTTTCTGTAGAAGCTAAAAATAGTCAAATAGCATCTTCACAGCAAGTTTGTCAGGAAAGCAGCAGGTTTACTGAGCAATGGCAGTGCACAGCTCCATTTCACAGACTCACTATTCCAATCCAAGGATAGGCAGGTATCCTTTCTATTCTCCTAGCAAGTTCAGCAATCTAACTCACAACATAAATCAATTGGCATAATCTCTAAAACAGTCAAAAGTACCAACAGAAAGCAAACTCAAGTCAGATTATTACATCTGAACAAATCCTGGCTTCTGGTATTTGTTGACCTGCACTTAGGATGTTCATGATAATAGCAGCCCATGGACCAGCTGCAGAAGAGCAAAAGGATTAATTTCGATGACAACTTTCCTCACTTTTTCATGGACTAATTTTCATCAGGTGAACAAGCCAAATCAAACTGATCTTTAGCTGTGAGACCAAATAAAAAAAGGAAGTAGGAGGTATGGAGTGCCTGTTTTGGCAACTGCTGAGTTTTTCTGGATTATTTGCTATCCAACATGACACCCTTGATTGTTTAAGCATGATAAACTCCCCATCAAAATATGAATGAGTCAGCTACAGGAACACCAGTGCCAATTACAAGGGAATAGATGGCAGTCCACAGTCAGGGAAGCATGACTGAAGCTTTTGATTTAAAGTGGCTACAGACAGTGCGAGCCATCCATGAAAGAACTCAGGGCCACAGGCTGCTGCATGGTGCACAAGAGTCAAAAACAAATGAAAAACTTACACACTAAATCACGAAGACCAAAGAAATTCTACATGCAGAACAGATAGTATGAGCAAGTGTCAAGGATATGAAGGCAAAAAAATCCTAATTTGAATAAAGACAAGAATAACAAAGTATTTAGGCTTCCAGACAAAACAACAATTGCCCATCTTTTAAGAATTCCTAACAAACCTCCATTTCTTATATGGCAACAAAGAATGAAGAGGATGGAGCAAGAACTCACCAACTACTACACAGTCATGGGCACCTTCATTAACCCCACACAGTGAAACTGCTCCACCCAAAACCTTCCAGAGAAACCCAAGATGGAAAGCAGCAGAGGCTGTTTCCCAGCTTAATGCCTTAAACCATGGAGGTTTTCTGCCAGTCTTGCTTTTTAATTAAATATGGCATTTTGGGATCCAGTGATAAAACTGTATTACTGCATGGTCTTCAAAGACTAGAGTCAGCTGAGGAAAGGTATTTTCATTATTATTTTTTTGTGCTTTATTCCTTACAAGTTTCCATACATTATTAAAATTCAGAGGTTACATTTATTACAGTACTCCATCAACATTAATACCCTTTTAAATTGCTAACCTGTGCATTTCTTTAATCTTGTGCAAACCAAGAGCATACGGAACAAGTTCTATTTCTTAGCTGTTGAAAACAATTATTTCTTCATTTGTATTCATTCTGTACAGAAGAAACTCAAAACTGTATGTCAACAAAACATTAAAGACTTACAATCCTCATACATGACAAATTAAATTAAATTACAAGTCAAGACAAAATTTTCTTGCTGAGAGCTTCCATTGCAGTGTCCTAACGTGCCACCATCCTAATGTTTTTGGACATAAATTAAACAAAACAATGTGGCCGCTGTTCTTTCACAGAGAATACACCCTATTCCTGTATCAAATGTTCAAAACAGTGACTACCAAGGACACTGTTACAAACCTGAGAGCTTTGCACCTGTGCATATTAAGTTTCAATACAGTGCTGAATACTTAAACACAGATTCTAAGCAAAATTTAACTACGGCAGAAAGTGCCATCCACCTCATTTTGGCAGGATGACAGCCAAAGAACAGCATGGCAGCTACAGATTCACATTTCCCTAAATAAATAGCAGTTTCATCGTGTCTTACAAGTCTGAAAACCAATCTGACATTTCAATCAAATTTCACTTTAATTTTCATTTCTGTTGAGCCTCAAAATTCAGACACAAAAGAAATGACTAAAAGCTTAAACCTTCTATTTATTTTGCACCAAGTGAGGACTTGTCAGGAAGAAGTGGGCGAGCTGGAAGTATCAACTAGGAGATATTATGACTACCTGCTCCAGTGCTGCACCACTCAATGCCACCTGTAATTTACAGATTTGCAACACTGATTGCTGATCCCTGACCCAGAAGACAAACCATCTGGAAAACACACAGAACACAAACACCAACACTGTCTTTCCCATATCTGAAGGTGTCCTGAAAGGAGTCTTTTTTTCAGCTCCTCAGATGAGAAAACTAAAAATAAGTCTTTTGTAACACAACAATCTAAGCCTTTTAATAGGTTTTGAGTGCCTGGGATTTTGATGGCAATTCCTTCCTAGAGACATGGCCTGTGTGATGTGTGCTTGACTAGTTGTTTCATGTCTCTAGACAGCAGTCAATGCCAACCTCAGTTTTACAAGCAAACCCAAATGAAAATAAGAGGTAAATTAGTAGTTTTGAAAACAGCAAACATTGGTGAACACGGTTAAAGAAGAACCATTGAGACCTTCAAGCTCCAAGCATTTCTCCAGGTAACTTTAGGAATGACAAAGGTGACCTTTTTCTAACACTTCTAGAGGCTTACTGGAAGCCAACACCATTTTCCTTGTCACTGGAATGACAACTTCTTTCATGGGAAATATTTATTGCGTCATGATCTCCATGACAATAAGAAATCACATTTCTGTCATCAAATCTGTTCAGATTCAATCTGTATTCCAGAAGCTTCCCTAGAGGCATTAGGAGCACTACCAGTGCCTAAAATGCATTTTAAAGAGGTCATTTAGACAAACCTCCAAGCTGGTCACATCCTCCCCTCCCTTAATGAGGACACAGGCCACCACACACTCCTATTCGGCTGTCTGGAATCAGTCTGTGGCTGTGGAGAGGTCCTGACCTGTACNGGGTCTTTGATTATATTTCTTCTCTTGTCTCAAGGCAACAAGTTAGGGTCGGGTTTTCTTTATTTTTTAAACAAACTGCTACTTTAATAATCATGATGCGTGAAAATGTTCTACAAACTTGAAAGCTTTACCCTTCTAGCCATTTATTCACCTCGAGCTTCTCAAATCTATTACTTCTTGACTTTGCCAGAGACAGGATTTGTTTCTACAATGTGGCCTCCATGCAGCATGATATTTAGAAGCACAGGAGGAAAGCTCAAAATAGGCTTGGATCAGAGCAAGTGACGTTTGAGTACCGCCTTTAACTCCTCTGAGACCCCTGCATCTCTTCCACCATGGGACACAGGCACATAAGAGGTTGAACCACAGTATACATAAAGGACTAAAAAGGTGAGCTGGAATCTTTTATTTATGATGTGTATAAATGTCAGATAGAGTTTATCCCAAATACAGAAAAAAAAATTAAATATATTCAGCATGAACTCTCTTCTCAGGACATGACAGAATAAGCACTATTTTACACTGTGCCACATTTCTCAGACTTTCCAGTACCTGAAGAATAAACATGACATACTGAAACTGCCTGCTGTATTGCAGTCTATTTGGTTATGCAATTAATATTTGTATTTGCACATGCTGGCTCTGTGACTGCATTTTAATTTCAAATATGCTGACAATGAGACAAGGAGCAAGAACCTCTTGTGCTTGCCTTCTGAACATAACACATAGGAGAAGTAGGGCTGTATTGTGTATACTTATGACAGACAATTATTTTTTTAATCAAGGAAAACCAGCCAGGTACTGGCAGAACACCAAGTCTTACAAGACAGGTAGCTATCAGGAGCTTGTGTTTTCTCAGTTCTCATCAGGAGCTGCTCCTGTCAGTAAACATTTTAACTGTAGCATGTGCACCATGTACCTTAATTTGTGCTGTTACTGTATCAATAGTTAATATGGACCACCGATGCAACTCGGTGTTCCATCGATCCATACAGGTTAACAACACACTGCAGATTACAAACTACTGAAAGAAGTGGATTCCTTTATCTCCAAAAGATGACTTGCACCACCTGCAGGTCTTAGCAGAGGGTTACAACGGCCTAACTTGTGGGAAAAAAAAAGTGCAACTTTCAGACACCAATTTTACGCTACTGGGACAACAGGTAAGTCAAATACCTCCTGTATAAGCAAGAGACTTCCTTCAAAACAGCCACTGAACATCAGTCCAGCTTGGGCAGTTCTGCTTGGTTTGAGTTTTGCACTGGTTAGTGTTAAATGGGGTCCTCCGACATAGTACACTTCAAGCTAAGAAACAACCAGTAGCTGCCCTTGATGCCAAAGGAGACGTAAAGGAACAAAAGTCCAGG
>WAAG01012093.1:330-12857 GCA_013390105.1 Tichodroma muraria | reverse complement strand
TATGTGTATACATATACATATGTGTAGTTTCTTTCGTACGTACCAGTATACTAAAGGTACCTAAAAGCAGGATTTATGTGCTAGGTTGCACTTTTGAATTTCTGTAATTGTATGTAACCTTATAAAATTAATCTCTTTTTCAAAACATGACACTCACTTGAATAGTGATGAGTATAGCTCTTTATCTTATCTCTCATCTTAATTTCAGTGATTAGTGCTCTATGTGCTAGAAAGCTAAACCTGTACAGGTATGCAGGGTCCATATGTACTGTGGAGCATTCTCTAGTGATGGCAGCTGCCTGGTCAGAGTATGGAAGGTCACCGAAACTGGTATGAAAAGGAAAATCAGAGTTAAATTTAATAGAGTGTAGCCATAGCTATGTAGGTCCACACTATGTTATATGGACTTGACAATTCTTTCCTTCAGCCATTGGTATCTCCATTTTACTATCTCTATAGAATTGTAGTTTCCCAATAAAGTAAACTCAAATCCAAACAGTGTTTCAGGTCTTTACCACTATCAGTCCGGACTTTATGAAGAAAGTAGAAGTTTCAAGATTTACAGCTTGTTAGTTTAAACTGTGTTACAGAAGACAAAGTCAAATGGCACGAGCCATTGCAAATTCTGTATTAAAAGAATGCTCCAGGCCCAACCCGCAGAGAATAATTTCACACAGCTCAATAATAAGTAAAAAAAGTAAAAATTTCTACTATGCCTTTGTCTGACAAGACAATCAATTTATCAGATTTATCAGATTTCCATTGTCAATGACATAGTGCCTGACTTCAGAATGCTCAGTCAGTCAGTGATTTTATAAATGTGTTATAAATGAACTATATCTTAAGACCATTTTTCAAGAAAGTAAGCTCAGCTTTCAAGCTATGCAGAACAAGGTCATTGCTACTTATGGGCCACAGGTTTTGTGTTGAGGAAACATCATGTGCTCTAGGATTTACCATGCTTTGCCTGAATTCACATATGAAAATCTTTTTTTTTTTTTTTTAGCTTGTTTGACAATAAAAGAGGTTATCCAATGATGAGTTTAATAAGTACTTGACTTTGTTTTCTCTTTCTTTGTCTTTGTAAAGTTGTGTAACTGTGTATAGACATGCATTTTTGTGTATAGCTATACACACTTTTGTAGCTGCTTGATATCCATATTCAGCAGCTGTTTTTGGTGCAGAATGAACTCTCTATGACCCTGGAGTGAAAGCTGCATGGAGGAGGGGAGGAACAGGATAAGAGCAGAGGCCTTAAAATCATGGGCATGGGATGGTACCAGAGATGACATGCCAATGTTTACAAGAAGAATGTAACCTGGTAACCTTGGTAAACCTGTAAAACATGCAGATATAGTGCACTTGGATGTGACATGGTCCTGCATACCAATAAAGAAAGATCAAGGTACTACAAATAAAAAAAAATAAAAAAAAAGAGCCACAGGCAATGAGGGGGAAGATGTTATCCACACCGAGAGTTAGCTACTTCCAGTGAAGGGCTACAAATGCAGATGCTTCAATGCAAAATTTCCTTCAACCTTCACTGAAGATACTGACCTCTGCACACAGCAGGGCTCTAGAAAGGGTGAGCACTTCACCAGAAAAATAAAGTGAGCATACCAGGAAAACCGAGCACAGTAATTTTAATTGTCCATTTTTTTGAACTATGACTTATTAATATGGTAATTGTTATAATATTAGTTATTATTTCATTTGACGTTTGAGGTTATAATTTTAAAAAAAAAAGTTATTGATTTTGAAGAGAATGTATTTGTTGCCTTTTGTTTATAACACGACTTGAGACTGATTAATTCCAAAGGAATTTAAGCAACCCATTCTATGAATCAGATGCACCAAACTGGTAGCACAAGAATGCATTTACCACAGTGTTTTGGAATTGGAAATTCTTTGTTCATCAGACAAGGTAATATTTGCCCTGTAGCACAAAGCTTTTGGGGTATTCAAGTAAAAAGGCAAGTGCTTATAAGTAGCTATTTATATGTCTTTGCTCAGCATTCTGAACATAGTAAAAAATTATTTAGTTCACACATAGAAAAAGACAAAACAGAAAATAAATGAAAAAGAGTGTTGCTTTTTGATTTCAGCTATGAGATTCAAGAGGAAGATTTAAGAGGATGTTTGTAACTTTAGTTTTGTAAATTTTTGCTTTAGGTCAAAGCATATATCCTGCATGTTTAATTATGGGTATGAAGAAATTAATTTTCATTAATTTAATAACTTCAATTTTAGTATTATAACCAATAAACTAAGTTCTCAAAAAAATTATATGCAAACAACATGTCATGTTAATTGGCTGATGTGTAAATTGATAGCTTCTCCTGGATCATAAAACTTTATGGAACCTACATTTCTAGGAACATGAATGTTCAAATGTTTCTTCTTCAACACAATAAATAAATTCTGTTTTTAGTCTAGTAATGATATTTCCAGAGGACTTAGTTGATCACACATCACAGATTATTTTTTTCTCACTTAATTTATCTGACTAACCAGATACAGTGGGTTTATAAAGAGTTTACAAAATTGTTTTATTTGGTTATAATATGCCATTTTTCCAAAATACTATCTTCAACAAAAGTAGAAACAAAGTATGCAGAATAATACCCTAAAATTCATCAAACAAGGTAATAAGTCTTTCTCTTCTTCCTTTTTTAATGTAATTAATATAATATTTACAAATTATAGCTTAGTAACTTTTATACATAAACTTTTACAGTCATTCTTAAAATAAGAAATATGGAAAGGGAATGCAGAGAGGTTCAAAATGTAATTTTTGGCTAATAAAATTAACACAGGAATATTACGAGGAATAATATTCATTCTCTGGAGGTCAATGATATGACATTTCATTTTTAGATGTATTTGACTTTCTGCCCTTTTTGCTTCAAATGCAAATACGTTGTCATAAACTAATTCACTTTTTTATGTTACATCTTTACCATTTGATTTTATTTCATAAAACCTTCATACTACTAGAAATATAATTCTGTAAAAAAATAAGGGCACTACTCAAGAAATAAATTTATTCTGAAGTGTTACCCCAGAAGGTTAATAATATTATTAGTTTTTCATATTATGAACAGTAATGTCTAGGAGACTCTAAGAAATAGTATTTTCATTGTGTTAGGTACTGTACCTACAGAGAATTAAGTTCCTTCATCCAAAAATATATACTCTAAATAATTTAATTAGAAATTGGAGGTTCTGATGTTGTTTTAAAGGTTGTCCAGTATTCATAAATTAAAAACAATAATTCATCATCTGTATTTGATCTGTTTGTTTGAGTATAATCAGAAAAATGACAGAAAATGGATTTTTCTAACAGCAGAAAACAAAGCTTGGAAAAATTGGTATGTTCATACCACAGCATTTCCAGTACAGAGATATTATCATCTTTGAATTTACCAGTGTCTGTGCATCTGAAAAGCTGGAGATCTTCTAAGAGCTTACAGTTGCATAGGATTTTGAATATTCTTTTCAGTGACCCTAGCAGATCAGGAACAGGTAGAAAATGCTCTGAGACCTCAGCTTCTGTGTATTGCCATTCAGGAAGCATAGCTACAAGTACAAATGGAAACCACATATTCACAGATATTTCTAAAACTAAAAGAAATTGTGTATCTTTTCTTGCTTCCTACTCAGTTCTTGACTAATTCAAATTACTTTCTTGTCTTAAAGGGAAAAAAGGTATTCCTGGTGTTTTGTACACATAACATGCATTTTGTCTGTGTTTAACTATACTGGTCACTGAAACCAATTTTGTACCAGAATTTTGCACCAACCAATTTCATCAATATTTACAAGGGACGTTCTTCATATTCAATTAATGCAATATCCATCCTTCTTTATCTATACTATAATAAACATAACAGGGATAACTACTTACAACAATCTTTAAAAATATTTTTGCAGACCATGCATTCTTCTGAGAATATTTATGACCATGAATTTAAAGGGTGCTTAAAATATGTTTAACAGAAAATTGTAATAGATACAGTACCAGGACAGAAGTAATTGTAGGAATATTGGAATAGCCGTACTGGATGAGACTGAGGTCTATCTAGAATAGGAGCCAGTTTTCAACAGCTTGTAATTTTAACTGATCCAGAATGTTATCAAAATGAGGTGGCAAGGTTTTATGGGGTAACATGATTCTCTCTTTTTTTTTCTTTTTCTGAATTATTCTTATCAGTAGCCTAATCAAATCCTTAGGCAGTTTCAGGTTTCTCCAACATTATCTTGAAGACAAAAAAGGTAAAAAATATTTCCAACGGAGCAGAGTAGATCTGGAAGAGAGAACAGGTTTTTGAAAAGGTGATGATACTTCAGAACAGCCCAAATAACTGCAGCCTTTCCACAGAGTGAGTAAATTGAAAATACGTGTCATAATTGCCTCCATATCACTGGGAAAAGGACTGCACAAGGCACAAGGACTGGTTAGGGTGCATTTCTTGAAAAAATAAAGAGCAAGTTAGGTTCTAACCAAATAACTCCAATAAAGTTCTAGTATGTAAACACTGGTAACTAAAAATTTACTGTCTCACCTGTAACATTGAAAATTTGGCTTCAGAATTGTTCTATTTCTTATTTTTGGAGCAGGTGTATTAGCAGTCCAGGGGCTGGAGTGATTTCCCATATGAGTATCATAAAGGAATTTCGCCCAGAACACATACTTTTCCAAGGTAAAACATTAATAACTAACTAACTAAATAAATAAATAAATACATAAATAAACAAATAAATAGATACTCAGATCCATGTGAAAAGTACTTTACAGCGAGAAACAACACTGCTAGGTATAACATATCAGTAGAGACATCTCCAGATGGCAGTATATCCAATATATCCAAATTCTTCCTCAGGATAAAATGGGGAAATTGATGAAATGGTTGTGATCATTTTTTTGGTTTTTTACCAGGCTTAAAAGAAGGCAGGCAATGGAACAAGAAAACGAGGAGTGCTATTCACGTCATCAAATACATCCAAGATGAGAGAAATAGCAATCTGTTATAAGCTAAAACTCAGCTATATAACAAAAGCAACAAAATCAGCTATATAGTAAAATACATTGAAATGAAATATGACTTGGCATTACATTGGAAGGCTGAAAGCTGGTGATTATTTTTAAATATGCCACCAAATTAAGAAACAGTTGGTATTTGCAAAGAACAGATGTTAAAGATCATTATTATAACTACTGGTAATATTGTATCTTATAATATGCAATATACTAGCACAAAATAGCATAGAGGGAAAGCAAACCTCTGTTAAAAATACAGTTCTATGAAAAAAAACCTGTCTTGGTTAGTATTAATTGAGATCCTAAAAATATAGTACATGCCTTAAGTAATCTAAAATAGTCATACTTTGCTTATGAAAAGAAAAAGTAGAAAAAAGTTCACCGAACTCTCTGAATAAAGAAAGAAGCATAAAGAACAGTAAGAGTGACACCTTTTGTAGTGATAAGTGGAAAAGAGCTTCTCACATCTGCAATGGAGCAGATGACAAACATCATTACTGTGAACATCCATATCAGCATCTAAGTTACACGCACATTTGAACAGTGCAAATGTACTACTCCCAATGGGAGATGTCACTGCCTGCCTCCAACCATGGAAAAGAACGATGTTCCTTCTCCTCTGTTGTGAATATACTGTTTTGGAGTCCTTGGGACATTCAATGGAGACCTTAAAGGAAAAATATAAAAAATAAACCAATAAACTATCCAGCTCACAGCTTAGGCAGCTAATAAATGAAACAGGAAGAAGTTACTTGACAGAAATCAAATAAGCACACAAAACCTCCAGAAGAGTGTCCAGTAAAAAAGACAAAAAAACTTTTCAAGCACAGAATGTGTCCTAGCCTCAGTAATACTGGGGTAGATTTTAAGGTAGTGAGAGCTGTTCTGGTTCGGGTTTTTTTGGTGGTTTTTTTTTGTTGTTGTTGTTTTTTGGGGTTTTTTTGCTTTTTTTTTTCTTGGAGTATAAGGACTGTCAGAAGATTAAAGACTTGATGAGCTTTGAGATAGGCATTCTGGTAACGGTAAACCTTGATACTTCCTTCTGTTTTTTACTTCTTTGGCCCCAAGATGGATATATAAAGAAGAAATTCTTTTGAAAAAGTATACAGCTTCTTTTTGTTAAGGATGGCAGCAATAACTTCTGTACACAGATTAGGAAAACAGATAAATGAAAAGCCAGAGATTTTCAGGCACTAAAAATACCTTCTACAGCTTGAACTTGACTTGGTAGTCCCAAGTTGTGTTTTAATGTTGCTGCTTATTATACTTATATTTTATTTGCTCCTTTCCTACCATCTAATAAGGAAACTGAAACTGCAAGGATAAAAAAGACTGAGAGGGAAAGACATACATAATGTAATTCGTACAAAAGTGCTCTAAGTGGCTCATTTAGATATAGTTTTGACATATGGGCTAAATTAAGACTTTAAATAGTGCAATACATCTTTTAATGCAAAAGAAATAGTATAAATGGGACTCAATTAATGAGCGGAAAATGTAAAAGACATTCTGGAAAAGCTATAAATTGCTTACTAAAATAAACCAGCAAAATTAATAGATAATGACTCTTGCAGCTCACTGTCATGTCCTCTTAACCACAACATCCATCAGAAAGAAAAACATGCTTAGACCCAGTTATTTTACTTATTGAAGCTGCACGAGTGAACACTCTGATGAGGATAATTTAAAGTCTCTTAAAGCTACCAACACAGAGGTAAAGCAGGACTGCAGATGCAAAAAAAGGGTTAATCCTTCCAAGCCCCATGTGTTCACGCCTGGCTCCCTGCTTCTGAAGTAAAAAAACGCGGCCTTTATCAGCAAGGCATGAATCCTCAGGGTGAGGGGATGGCTTCTGGTCTGTGTTCCTAGCAGGGTCTGCCTGCCTCCCGGGCTGCTGCCCGTGCGAGAGGAGCTGGCGGAGCTGCAGGGGGATGGCAGAGCCATGGCACAGCGGGCAGCCCTGCGGGACGGGCACAGGCGCGGGGAGGCGGGCAAGGGGCACGTCCCTGCCTCATTCACTGGCACTGCCGTGTCCCTGCTCCTTCCAGGGAGGCAGCGGGCGGCAGCCCTCTGTGTTTCACCGCAAAATTATTAAGACAACAGAAGTTCTTATTTCCTTTCTGGTAACTGTTGATGTTACCGCTATTGCCATCTTCTGAGATAAATTATTCATTTCAGGCTTCAGCAGCTTTATTTCGTGCTCACAGAGGAAAAACTGATGAGGTGTTGTGATTATTTATATTACTGCTGGGGATGGTGACTTTAACTCTGACATTCAAAACTGATGTATAGTTCTGCTTTACAAAAGGTACATATCATAGTTACCATGTCATCTTTGATTAGTGAGCTACCATTTAGCTCCTCAAAGAACAGTAATTATTTTCATTTTATTAGACAAATATGAACAATGCAAAATCTTAAGATAATTTCTGTTCTTTGATCTACTTGTATGAAGACTTTTTCTTGTTACAGTACTTTTAATTTCTTCTAAGACAATCTAGCCAAGCATGTTCTACCACTCTTAGCAGTGCCCTAGACTCCAATGAAGTTTTGTGAATTTTCAATTAATTTATCTGGTGTCTCCCATAACTACAGTTTTCTTTTCTTTCTTTTCTTTTCTTTTCTTCCCTTCCTTCTTGATACTTATCATACACATGGCACTTTCTGATTATTAATTTATGTGTCATTCACTATTATACTCTTTCTGAGGATGCTAGAATGCTCTCACTTATTGTCTAGCTTCTCTGTGTCCTCAAATATTTATAATTTTCCCTGTTATTCTTTATCCAATTCTCATTTGCACACTGTTGGAATTGGCCGTCTTTCTGATATTTATAAAACGGGAAGCAGAAAAGAGAAATTATATCAATAGAAGTAAACCAGACACAATCTACCCCGCCTTCAGTGTACCATTTGTGAACCAAAATGTCCTTAGTCTGAAATGATGGCAAATGACAGAATAAGCTGCTTTGGAGAAGAATGGTGGGCTATGGCCTTCAGTAACTTCCAATGACAATATACATTAATATTTGTCTTCAAAGCACTTCAGATTTGACAAACTCATCTTTTCACTAAAATTTATCAAGCTGAAATATTCACATTATTTCGAGTCATCTTTAAGCCATTCAGCTTTCAGTGTGCATTGCTGGTGTTTTAGAGTGATGATGTCTTTGGCAAGAAACTCAAGGGATGTTGGAGGAGGGAGGGATGGAATGGGCAGTATTTTTGCAGTGATTCTGGAGAAAGTTTACAAATTTAGAGACATGGCAAGCATGACAAGTTATAAGCATGTGATGACATGCACGGATGTATTATCATCTGGAGACAGAACAGTCAAAAAATAAACACTCATGATAAGCCTGTGAAAACATGGGCATATATGTCTTCACGTATACATCCTGTTTCTGTGAGCTATAGATATCTCTCTCCAGAGGAAAGATGAGGTCACATATGTATATTTGCTTTCTTATAACTGCACACATGTATAGACCTGAACCTTTTTATTTGTAGTTTATCATAGCCAGTTTAGTTGCATCAGTTTGCTTTGGTTACATTAATAATTTCGCATATAAAGAAAACATGCATTTTTCTGTTTGTTTTGGGAGCTTCATCAAACTAACAGCAATATTAATTTCGGTCATTTACACAATCCCAGTGATAAACAATGCAATGATTTAGATATAAGTTGGCAGAGTGGCAAAATGGAATTGAGAACAAATATTGGAATCAGACTCTTGAATGGAAAGAAAATGCAAGATTTTTTTAAGGAAATTTAAAGATCAAAATGAGGGTAACAATTGAAGAAAATTGATAAAGATGCATGCTGATCATTACATTTGAATGCTTTTGAACCACCCAGGCAATAAAATTATGCTATGGATAAGGCTATAGGCCCACAGAACAGTGGAAAATCTCATCATGCAGAATATTTTGAGAAGCCTACACAGTTATTTTGGTGTTTAGTAAAGAAGAGCCTAATCATGAAAGGCCAGTCTATTCTAAAATACAAGTTTTTTGAAATATTGAAATTTGCTAAGAACATGGCAAAAAAAGAGAAGCAATATATGAAGAAAGAGGATAAAATATGCACTGTTATCTTCATAGGCAGGAAAAAAAAATTAATGAATGTCATTCTACATGAGAGCATGAGGATAGATATCAGAGGAAAAAAAATGTAGCAGTGAGAAAGGTAAGTGTTATTTCTTGATTATAGACTGGTAGGCATTGAGTTAAGAGTGATTTATACAGAAGTTTACAATGTGATGTAACAAAAAACATGTTTGAGGGTGATGGAGGTCTACATGTGGGAGGGAAGATATGTGATAACATTTGGCTTTTAGGCCAAATTATTGAAATATCTGTCAGCAATGTTTCAAGTTCAGATGATTCTGCCTGTTGATAAAGACCTAATGATGCTTTAAGGTGCTTCCCAATTTTTTTTTTTTCTATGATACCAGGGACCTGGGATATAAGGTTATCTTCACGTCATATCTTTAAATGTCAAAAGGCTGCTGTAACGAATTGTTCCAAAAGTCAGTTTTCAACAACGTAATAATTGTCCTTAGCCAAATTTATACCAATTATCCAAGAGTTAGAGATTGATTTATACTGCATGGGTGAACATATTTTTAATCTGAAGTAATTTTTAAACCCATTGAATGAAATGTGGAAGGAAGGATCTTCTTTTTCAAAATTTATTTCTCTATATTTCTCTGAAGTCTTTTAAATCTTCTTATGTCGTTGACCTTAGACTGTGCCTTTTTTTTCCCTGTTTTTGTGCCATTGTAAGATGTCATCAACATCAGATAACCTGGCACCAGAACTGGTATAAAGACAATGATTTTGATTTGCACTAGAGATTACAGCAGCTGGACCTCATATGAATCTCTGTTCCCATTCTGACATGACTATAAAATCTGTAAAAACATAACACTTTCAATTCTTGCTAGATAATGAAGACAATCTACCAAGGGCTAACCTCAAGTTTTATGTTTACATCCAATCTTTTTTCCTGAAAATCAGTGAAATATAACAATCAATTATTTTTCTTCCTTCAGATAATTTAATTCAGTTCAGTATTAAGATTAATTTAAAAACATTCCTGAGGCTTCAGACGCTGGCCATCAGAGAGAAATTACAGTTTTAGACATCTGTCAATGCATGTGCCATTCACTCCTACACAGAACAAAGTAACTATGTCAAGTCAACCAAACAAAAGAAAAAGGTGGGAAAATCGCTTCACATACTTACAAAAATGCATTTATTTTTGCACCACTAAATATTTGAGAGTGGAGTAGTGATGTCAGAGCATGAGGCTGATTCTTAATATGCAATTAAGTTTATCCATTTTAAACAAAAGACTTTGCACTACTCCCAAAAGCTTTTTTTGCTTGAAGACAAATAGCCTAATGGCACTTATGGAATATCCTAAAGTGCTTTACATCAACAAAAGTTACTATCATAGGTATTTGAGTGAATTCTTACTTCACATTGAATTATTATTTATGTCATCCCTGCAGATATATGACTCTACTACAACATATTTTCATTAAGATTTAATAGGTTATTCCTGATGAGTTGGCTTACTTCTTTCTTTGCAGATTTTTTTCCCCGTAGTAAAATATGTTATCAGGGAAAAAAACCTGTATTTTTAAAACAGTATACCTCAGCAGTATTTTTTAGTGAAGAGTGTGTTTCTGAACTGTTAGCAGAGCGATACTTAGGAGATAATATCTCATAAAAGTTGGAGTACTCTCTGTTTTTCATGTAGTAGTATAATAAGTAGCGACATGACAAGCTGGGAGGAAGAACCTTGAAGTGATAGCTACCTGAATAGAAATGAAAAATGGGGGGAAACAAGTTGAGTGACCTTGCTCTGTCATATGTGTGTCATACTCCCAGATCAATGATCAACATTCCAGCCAGACACAGGTACTTGCCTTAGTGACCTCAACTTGCTAGCGCTGGTGGGAGTTAGTTACTACTGCAAAGAACAAAAAAAGAGGTGGACTGATGATAAATAACAGAGAATGGAGGGAGAAAGAAGCAAACAGTTGGATAGAAACTGACAGCGTTTCAGACAGCGTGAATCCTTGGAGAAGGATGGTTGGCCCAGTAAGTGTCATATTTGCTGGCATTTTCTTTCTCTTTCTTTCTTTCTTTCTTTCTTTCTTTCTTTCTTTCTTTCTTTCTTTCTTTCTTTCTTNCTTTCTTTTTCTATCTTTCTTTCTCTCTTTTTTCTCCAATTTAATGAGGCTTTGTTTTTTTCTGACAAGAAGCAGATTTCACATTTATGTACAGCCTACTATGCTGTATGAATTGTAAAAATAAAAATTATTCTGATGAAAGAACAATTAAATTCAGCACTTACATGTCTCTAACACAGAAGCCAGACAAAGAAATAGCTTAGCAATGACCACAATGCTCTGCAAAGTATTGCAAACGGAGTAAAGATCATATCAGATAAAAGATAAAGCTCTTATTGTGGGTTTCAGTAGACTCTGAGTCTTTTTGAACTCTAGCATTATCTGGCAGATAAGTGAATAATAATCCCAAATTTCTATATTGTCTAATCCGTCCATTGTGGGCTTGATCCAAAAAGGAACCTCATAGAAACCTCATAATTAACATACTTTTTTGCATTAATTCTATTTTAAAGTAAGGACAGAGACCAAAGAACAACTCAGTATTTGAATATTTAATTGCTTCTTGTGTGTAAATTGAAAGCAACCTGAAAAGGAGTGATCTAACTCAATGGAGCATACTGTGAGGATAAAATTTAATAAAAATATGCTATTGATAAAGATAGTGACAAAGGCATAAAGAATAAAAAATAAAAATATGAATATAGATGCAAAGTTATAAAGATAAATTTAAAAATAGACACACTTCTATAGAAGAGAGTTTTCTTCTCCCATATGTATCCCATGAGAAATATCATGGGGAAGATCCTTAACACCATTTTAATGACCAAGACAGGTTTTAATGTTAATATTCCAAAATCCTTTATATTTTCAGCCTGCTTTAACATTAGTCTCTAATTCTCCCTTGCTTTCTGCTCTCTTGAACATGATGCTCAAAAAGAATATTTTATTTCAGCGTAACGAAATGTTTCCCACTTGAATTCTTTATATTGAACTAAATATGTTTCCACATAATTCTGCTTCCTGAATATAATCATAAAGTACTGTACATGCTTGTTGGGTTTCTCTAATTGAGAAAATATGAATTTGCATGAGCAAGGGATACAGTCCTCTAAAATATTCTTATGGGTGATTTGCATACTATATCTTTGACTGTCACTTGGTCTCATCTTTTGTGGTTATTCCCTCTTTTTCTGAACTCATTAAATAGAGACAGCCTCATGTAGCACTGGGACATTATGTCCTCTGCCAAGTAGCATGTCTCTGCCCTGGAGGATGCTGAATAGTACATCTGAGGCAGTTAGGAGGACAGATCAAAATCTTGCTCTTGTTGCACTGCCAAG
>WAAG01012063.1:963-11614 GCA_013390105.1 Tichodroma muraria | reverse complement strand
AACTGGTAGGGAATGGGACTCTTCCTGCTTTGTGGGTTAATTTTTTTTTTTTTTATTATTTGCTACATATTTCTCATGGAAAAACTCAGATCGTTGAATCCTGTTTCCTGTTAAACCACATTTCCTGTCTTCAGCAATGAAATCCACAGGATTTTGCATGGATAGAGGTTTGAATTATAGGTTACTATTTTCACTATGCAGACAATGCAATAGTGGTGAGTAAAAGAAAGCATACAGTCTGGGTAGAACCTAAATCACAAGGGCTACTTGTGATTTTAAAATAGTAAATAATGAGAACAGGATGAAAAGGACTACAAAAATCAGCTAAAATTATGGATGTATGCAAACTCCCCTGAGATTCTAAGCTGGTAATACTAGGATGGTACTAGCAGTGTAAAATTCTGCTACGTGATGAACTTAAAAGAATGTAAATTCAGATGAAACAACATGAAAACCTAAAGTGATACTCAATCAAAAATGTTATTTGGGGAAAAATTATGGAAATTCCATTTTTTCATCTATTTAAATTTGACAATGAGCTGGAGAATAAGTTAAAAGAAAAACCCTGTACTGAGAAGTAACTGAGGAAGGATACATTGACAGGATGACAGACCAGTTTGTTTTTAATACCTGGGATTTCTAAAGCACAGTCAATGATAACCTGCAAGAATATGCCACTAATGCTTTGCAGAATATATATTAAGTGTCAGGAGACAATTCATATGTTGCACTTTGTAAACGTCATCTTTTTTTTTTTTTTTCAATGACCAGTTGAATTTTATGAACAACTGATGAAGTCTGCAGTCATTTCCCAAGTCCTGGTTTCTACTCTGCCTTATGATCTTTCAGTGTTCAAATAGGTTTTACTAATATCTACTTCAGAAGCTTTGCAACTCCACTTCTCCCAACCAATACATTTCAAGGATTTTTATGGATCTTGTAACACTTTAAAACAAGCCAGCAACATGCATATTTACGTCATTTAACAAATAAATTTCTGATGTTTTACATCTTTCTGGTGCAAGGCAGGGCACCACAAAGGTTAAAAATCCACAAGCCATGACCCTTATTAATGTTGCCGATGGCAGCAGGAATGGAACACACAGAGCTGCAGATCTTTTTTTTTCACTGCTTCAGAACATATATAAATGGCTAGAGATTCACGATGATTTGCTAGATCAAAATCAGGGCCATTTAGCTGTAAGACCTCTCACTGGGTTTATACACCACTCTGAAGACAAAAATCCCCCCTTAATTCAAAAGCGTACTGGAGGCATTTCAGAGAAGAATAGCCCCTGTGCTGTGGAAACACTATTCCATGCTGCCATAGGTAAAAGGAGATGCTTCAGTGCTAAAAAATCAGTTTCAACTCCAACAGAGAGGAGCAGCAGAGGAGCAATCAGCACAGGTATTCACATCAAACACAAGGTGAGCATAGGAGTCATGATATTGATATCATCTCAAATAAACAAGGAAGCCAGGAAAGCATGATAGAGGGATGGTCCTTGGCCTGCTATTAAGAATCATTAGGAAATATGATGATTACCTTGAGCAGATTACAAAGACTTCCATTCTTGCCCATTCATGTGGTTTGGATTAGCCCCGTGAACACAAACATCATGACAAGTTTCTTAATGATTTGGTTCATTTGGCATTATTGATCATAAATTATCATAACTCCATTACAACATTTTGATAGGATTTTTCATTTCCAGCACTTTACAAATACACAGAAATACAATTCCAGACATCTTTTTCAGTGAACTCTAATGTATGTCCTTATACAGTACACATAGTATTCTCTCCTGGAAAGCCAAAGCAAAGCCAGTGCTACTGGATAGGCAGTACTCTGTAATAGCATAGCAGCAAAAATGGTATCTTGACAACTTGTAACACTTAGGTGATACCTCATACCAAACACTGGATCAATCCCCTATTAGGAAAGGCTAAAAAATAAAAGCTACTTTATGAGATAAATCAAATTGTAAATTTAGCCATATCTGACATCCTATTTCAGATATATATACTGAAAACCACTGATGGAATTGGTGGTTTAGTGAAAAATACATACTTATACAGGAGACTGAAAGTTTCATCTACCACTCAGTCCTGTAAAACAACAAATCTAAATAACAGCTTCATAAACAACAGTTCAATACTGAAAAACATCTTTGGTATTAATATTCACTTTCATGTCAAAATCTCTCTCAGAAAAACTTTAAAGCCTCATATAAGTTAGTGATCTAAATCATGAAATCTATTTAGTATATATTTAGTAATAGAGTAAACATTTCTATACAAGTATTCCTTTATGAATTTAGCTTATAGTCACAGGCACTGAAACTTCACCACAAGTCTCACACTATTCTGTTTTTTTCATTTTTAATACTTTGTGGTACTGGAATTCTGAATTTACATGATAATTTCAAGTTTCAGTTAAAAGCAAATACATGAGTTTTATAAACAAGAATCATGAGATCTGACATTAAGATGCAAAGACTGTATTTTCCTACATGATAACCAAATTTCATGCTCCCTTATTGGCAAGGTAACAATCATTTATCATTTTAACATTCACGGAGAAAATGTGGTAACATACCCAAGAAACAGAGCAGCACCTTATCACCACTTAAAAAGAGAAAAAAAGAAAATGAACCCAAACCACTTTTTAATGGAGATACATCTGTTGAAGACTTAATTCTCAAGAGTGTAATTTCCTGTATTTTAGAAACTTACTACTGTAGGCACTGACGTAGGATGTAGCCAAACAGAGATTCTGATCAGATTTGAAACTTCCTGAACTTGACTTATGCTGTTATCTCCTTTTGATTTCCTACAGCTGGTCTGAAGAGGAGTAAAGAGCTGATTAGATTGGAGACTGAAGTATTTTCAGCAGGTGGAAGTAGAGAGTGGGAAAAAACCCTACGCTTGCTTGCACACAAGGCAGGCAATTTTGGGGGTGATCTCTTCCTGAAAAGCTATGTCAGCTCTTGCTAAAGCCATGAACAAAATCTAAAGAATAATTTATCATGGTTTTGGTAAGCTATATAAAGTCTGTGAAAGACCTAGGAAATATTTTTTTTCATGAGAACTCAGTTCTCTCCAGTAGGACAGCCCCTATTTAAATGCTCACGTCATGTTTCAATTTTTGTCTCTGAAACAGTTTTACTTACAGTTTAATTTATTTCCTGCAAAAACCCCAGAAAACAAAAACAAAAAAATCCCCAAAACAAAAAACAAACAAAACCCAAACAAATAAACTCACAAAGAAACAAAAAACCCACCCCCACCAACAAACTGTGTTTCACATTGAAGTAAGATCCCCTACATGGCTCTAGAGCCCAGTATTTTAGCTAAATTCTGACTCAATTCTATCACAATTGACTTAGAGCACTACAGAAAGTCCTTTTGCAGGAGAGGACAAACTGCCTCAAATGTGCTGACGTGCAAAGCACATGATGCAATGTCTTAAACAATGTATGTGAAGCCTTCTGCTTCTTTATGTTGTCACTAAAATGACAACACCTTTCACACACATCTTTCTTTACTGTGTCTCCTGACTGATCTGCTACTGGAATTAATAATTTGGCTGGCAATCAGTGAACCATCACTTATATGATACCTCACTCAGTCATTCCTCAAAATTAAGTCTTTGAGACTCTGAGAAAATTTTTGAAGTTATTTAAACCACTTTCAAGCATTAATAATTCTGTTTGTTGCAAGAGATTTGCTTCTTTGTTAGCATCCAAAGAAAAATACTGAAAAATATTCACGCCTACAAATATCATCTGTAATAGATCAAAATTAATCCTATAAAGTGCATGCATACAGTGTTGTATAGAGCACAATTTCCCCTACTTTTAACTGCTTTATTTTGTTAATAAACCCAGATATTTATTACAATTTTTCTATGAGTTCAGCAAGTAAATGTTCCAAAAGACTCAGTAACTCCAATCTTAAAGTTACTGACTTCAAACTTTCAGTCCTGTATTGTCATGATTAAAAATATTAGGTTCAGATTCTATGCTAAAAATATTCACTCAAGCCAAACATTTTGATTCAGGTTAGTGTTACTTCTTAGAAACTTCATTAAAACTTAATTGAAATAATGTAAAGGGAGCAACCAAAACTACAATAAACCACCCTAGTTGTTTTGTTTGTTTGTTTGTTTTAAATCTAGTCTCTATCTGCAGTTGAGTGAATAAATTTAGAATACTAAAACTAAAAACAATAAATTAAATAACTCGTGTCTATGCTTTATTTCTTTAGTGGACAAAAGCAAACTAGCAGTGAATCAGTTAATCTAAGCACTTCTGCCCACAAAATTGGTATGCCAATAAAAGCAATCTGGAATACAGGGATTTTTGCAGCCTTATGGTACTGATACCTAGAGAGGTGAAGAAAGCTAATTCACTCCTCTACCTTAAAAGCAGCAGTGATGTCATCACAAGCTTTTTCTTGTAAAACACGGTTTTGTCATAAAGACAAAGTAATTCTCCTCAGCCCCACAAGTCTGCATCCATGTATCTCTGATATCCAGCATGACCCCAGAGGTTATAAAACCAATTGAATAACACAGTGAGACCCTCTTTTATACAGTAAGAAATGTCCTTTGCATTCATAAATGAATATCCTTATTTCAAGCTTGTCATTCTTTTTAGTCAATTTCTATCTATCTCTATATATCAAAGCAAAGTTCATATTATACAAGACAGGCTGAGGCTACAAACATGCAATGCCCTGATAAACAGGAGACAACAAATACCCCGGAGGTGGAATGGGGGAAACAAGCCTCTTTTACTCTCCAGACTTTTTAAAAATTGGAAGCATGTGTATGGAGGCAGGTCTGCACAACTCACCAGAACCCAGAATGTATTCCTTTGCTGGATATTTCCAGCAAATATATTTGCTGGAAATATTTGCTGTACTACAGGGGAATCCCTACCGTGGAGGAGGTTTGCATTGCAAGACTGGCAGGGCAGCCATGCAGGGCAGAGCTGCTGTGGAGCTGGGAGTGACACTGTGCGCCTCTACCCTCAGGGCAAGTCAAGAGCAGCACAGCTTTCATCTCTGCTAGCAGACAATTCTGCCTCCAGGCCAGGCTTCTGTCTTTACAGCAGGTATTTTTTCATGTCAGCCCCACAGCTCAGCATCCAAAGCCCATCAAAACCTACAGCCTAGAGTGACGCAGCTCTGGCTGCAGCAACAAACCCAGCCCATACTGTGCCTCCAGGTAGCAGCTCTGACCACCCTTTTATTTGTTGCAAAGGTTTAACTTCTTTTTCCATCTCAGTTCGGTACGCAGAGCTTTGGCTGAATTGGAAGACTTATTTTCACGCTGATGGCCCCTCCTGGCAGAGAGGACGTGCCCGCTGAAGCAGGCTGACACACTACACTGTGAGGAGCCAATTCAGCTGTCAGAGGCACACCTGGCTGCATGTGTGCTGCGTGCAGCAGGCACGTAGAGAAGCCTCGTCTCTGCGAGGACTTTGCCTGCCAACACCTCCCATGGGACAGGCAGCTGGAGACACTGAGCTGCCCAGAGGGGCCTCTTCAGTCAGATGGCGGAAGGTTGGACTTGGCAAATGGTCTCCTGCCAGCAGGCAGGCTTTGGGAAGAGCCAGGGGTACAAACAGCAACTGTGTCACAGGCCTCGGTGGAGGGGTGCTTTTGGAGCTTATGGTTTTGTCCCTGTAAGACTTGCTTTCTCAAAACTTGCTTTTGAGTCGGGGCTTTTCCAGTCTTATGCCTTCTGCCCTGGCCCCAGCCTGCCTTTGGCTCTCCTGCCCTCGCCATCTCTTCCTCGTCCTGGCCTGCCCTGCCTCCCTGTGTCCCTGACTGCGCCCCTGCGTCGCTGCCTGACCTCCTGTGACCAACCCTGCCCGCCTCCGACCCAGCCCACCAATCCTGCAATCCTGGAAATCCTGCAAGCTGCTGCAGTCCTGGCCGTGACCCTGCCCGAGCCCTGGCCCTCCGGCCCGAGTGCCCCTCACCTCGAGTCTGGCCGCCCGTCGTGCCCGGGCAGGCAGCGTGCGCAGCCTCATGGACGTCGAGGGTCACTCCCCGACCTCCGGTGGTAACTTTTTCTGTCTCCTCTCTGTCTCTCTCTCCCCCACGTTCCTTTCCCCATTTTTCTTCCTCTTGTTCCATCTTTTCTAGCTCTCTTCAGTAGGGTAACTCCTTTTTATTTTGTTTCGTTCGTTAACAACAAACGGTTCTCCGACACAGCGTTTGTCTTGTTTGGCTTAATTTCTTTCCTGGCCATCTATTTTTCAAAGAACCCCTCACAGTTCCTCACGGTGGAAGGCAACAGACACACCACGGTGGGCATGGGAGCTCCGCTGGTGGCCTGGAGGTGCTGCAAGGGCCACAGTAGGATTGTCTGCACTGGCTCCTTCTGGGACATGCTCATCCCGCTGTGTTTCCAGTGTCAGCAGCTCGCTCCTTGGAGAAGTTGCAATCCCAGTTTGGAAGCACGCTGGCTAATGACACTTGGCACGCCCACTGTCTGCAGGGCAGATACTGCTCTGGAAATTGATGTGTTTCACATCGCAAGGATTCCCACTCTGGATCACTAACACTGTAATTTCTGCTTTTCAAGGCAAAGCTCTCGCTGCTAAGCAATTGGCACCACAGGTACCTGCAGGTACACTGCAGGTGTTGCTTCCCTAGAAACAGTGACTCATCTGTGAGAATAGTGAACTAATCCATAAAAAATCCATAAGACTGATCATAGAAACTTAACTGAACATGAGAGAAGTACTTTAACAAGGACCACAGCTTATTTCTGCCAGAAACATCATTTTTAAAAAGAGCATCACAACAGACAGAGCTTCTGTAGAATATGTGAAACCCTTCCCAGACCTCATATTGCATTAGTTAAAACCCAAGTGGGGCTTAAATTAAATATAATCCATTCTTTGACAAAGTATGATATTTTTCTTTTCTAAACCTGTGATAACTTCTTCCATCTTTAGTCAAACTAAGCAACGTTTTGCATTACATTGATTAAACCACACCATAGAGGCAACTGCAAATGCAACGGCATCTATTTGCCTATAAAAATTATTTCTATAAATACATGTATTTCTGAACAAACCTATGCCTACATTTAAAGTAACAACTTGAAGCACCCCCAGAGGTAAGACACTGCCTGAAACAGTTCAAGCTATAGTTACTTGTGTCTGGTTTTAGTGTTTTACAAGTGTTAGAGCTGTTAAGGTTTTGCTGCGTGATCTGCTGTTTCAAAGCCACAAGGACATGATCTAACTCAATTATAACCCACAGCTGACCTGTGAAGCTGTATTAGATGAACTTACAAAAGAACCACCAGTACCACAAAGTAACGCAGTACACATGAGTCAGATTATCATGGTTCATGTGTTATGTTTCACAGGTCATGGAGAGAGTTCTAAAAGGAGATTTTGACAGGCTAAGTACAGTATGTAAGATTAATAGAGCAAACAAAAACAAAATAATGCTTTTCTGCTTGCAACTACAACAGAGAAGTCCATTCTTCTAGAAAATCTTTATGCTACATCACAGCATATCCTTCTCAATGGAAACAAACACTTTTCCTCCCAGATGTACTGCTTTCCTCAAACCACATAAAGTGCCATGTACATTACTGTTGTATTGTTTGCAAAGATTTTACGAGACCATCTATGTCAGTTTGTAACTTACAAAGAAATTGAAATGACTTTTAAGCACTTTGTGTGAACAAGACAGAAACTATCAAATGCCCCCAAAAATCCTTCAATTTCTTTTTCACCCATCCTATTTCCCAGTCCTGGAAAGCAGTGAAAGATGGATAAAGAAGGAGCTAGGGTATGTGCAATTCTGAATATTTCACAATGTTGTTAATTAAATGTGTTATATTGCATAGTTCCCAGCAATCCAATGCTGCAATCACACAGCTGTATATACATATAGAAGCAGACATGTGGTGTAAACTACCATTAAAAAGTGGTAATGTTATTAACAACAAAAGCTAATGAGCACTGGATCTTTTGAAGACATTTCAAGACACTACAAAATGGAATGTGACCCTGCTGGCTAGTAATTTCAGCAGTAGCTACTGTACAAACAGCTTGAAATTACTGATTGCCAAGCCTTTGCTTTATATTTATTGTATGTTTATACATGTATGAACATTTCTATATTATACAAACATTTGTGTATTTTTTCCCATCATTGAAAGTCAATATGATATATTGACCTTCCCACATGAAACTGCTAGGAAGAGACCTTTTATTCATAGGCTAGACTTGATGATCTCAAAGGTCTTTTCCAGCCTAGTTAATCCTGTGATTCTGTGATTATTTATGCACTGATGAAGTTTTCCTTGAGCTGTGGAAACCAAACCTTCCATCACAATATGAGGGTGCTCTCTGCCACTGTGAATGCTCAGATGGGCTTCTGCTCCTCAGACTGTGTGTCTTGTGTGTGAGCATGTGTAAAATTGTGCTGAAACACCCTCAAACATTCACATTAATCTGAGGGGGCTTAGCCTAAAGACTTGTAAGAGAAAAATTCAAATCCCACAACCTTTTCTTGGTATAATAACACTGCACTACAACCTTTTGGCCTGAATTTGTAGAAGCACTATTTCACACAGCACTCATGGATTTCAACATGAGCAGCGTCTGTTCAGTGCTTGTAAAAGTGAGACCATATGAATTTGTCACTGTATGACAAGAATTCAACTCACCTTAATATGAGAGGTCCTTTTGAGGTGCAAAAAGACCAATAAAATAGGCTTAATTTGAACAAATGCTGCAAGACAATTCCTCTGCAGATCCCTGAGAACAATCCTTTCATCACTGACATTAGAGATACTTCTCAGCAGGAAAAACTCTAAAGTTATTTTGATTCTTTTCATTAAGACTTAGCAAGAATCTGAATTTCTAATAGTGAGTTACCCAAATCCCTAGATTTAAGAGAGAGTTTTATTTATTATTTCATATATATGAAAGAACAGCTCCTGAACAGAAGAAAAAACCCTACAATTTTTAGAAATCTTCACAGAACTATTGCTGATGGGACAAGATTATTATTAAGAGATGGCTTACCTTAAAAGCAGATAGGCAATTATTAAATTTAAATAAGCAATTTTTAAAATTGGCTTACTGGAATGTCTAAATCTTACATAAAACAACATGATACTTACAGATGTCATCCCAGTGCAGTTAGTACTGTAAAACTGGAAGATAAACATTCAAAGCAGAGAAAATATATTCCATTCAACTCAAAGTTCTTAGTAAGGCGATAAATATTTCGGAAGTGATTATGCATTTGCTAAGAGAGTCGATTTATTTAAAGTGTTTAAAAGAGAGCATAGGTGCCCGTGGATGTTGAGATTCATCTCACCTGGTTTCAGACTGTTGCACTAGAGATGTTAATTGTTGAGTTAACCACCCTGAGCTCTCTCTAAAATTGCTGAGGATAAACAGACACTGTGTGTGATGTAAGTGTTGCGATGATGTGTTGCAGACATCTACCTCAGGATGAGATGAGCTCTATCTTAGAAGTGCTTGCTTTTCCTCCTTTGATGTAAAAATGATGATAATAAGCTACTAGTCTGGTTTAAACAATAGCAATGTCTACAGTTTGGTGTGATGCAGCTTGTAAATATGTAAATAAATCCAGCAAGGTTGTCAATATCCTAGAGCAGGCCTACCTCATATCTGACTTGGTGTCACAGCCTGGTGGGCCAGGATAAGGACTCAGACACAGTAGGGGACTCAGCATAGATCCATATGAACTGTTACACTTGAAACCCTAATTATGGTAAAGAAGGCAGAAGAAACAATCAGGTTAAAATGTAAATGTTTCAGAGTTGTGGTTTTATTCGTGAAGAAAAAAATAAGCAAAATTTAAAATAATTTTAAATAAATGTTAAAAATGTCATTTTTTTCTAAAAAAAGTTGGCTTATCACTTTGGAAGTTCAAATACTTCTTAGGCTAGATCAATTTTGAAACAAAACCTGCTGTTTTAAAATGAGAGGTCAAATGTTTTGCTTTGCTTATGCCAAACTGAAATAGTCACCATTTCTAATAAAAACCATTTATTTAAATGTATTTAAAATTGCTTTCCTTTTATGAGTTAAAATTTGCCAGGTATTTGAACTTGCAATGATTTCAAGCTTCTGTTCTGGTCAATGCTTACTTGTCCTTCACAGTTACACTTTACACAGATTCATAATATTTGCTTAAAAAAACAGAAATGTTGTCAAAAAGCCTTACATTGCCTGTAGAAGAAAAAAAACATGTGAATAGTTCAAAGTATACTTTTCCTTGTTCCAAGTAGTTTCCTGAAATAAATAATGTAAAGACTATATTCTCAGCATTGATTCGGAAATAAATTGCCTTATTTAAAGACAAGATTATCTCAATTAAAAATAATACACGCTATGTGAAATCAAAACTTACATTTAAATGCAGTTAATCAATGAAACGTGAGAGAATGCAAGTTCAATAACATTCAGAATAAACGATCCTGATTCAATAGTTTAATTAAAGTCTCACTTGCATTGACTGAACTTTAATATTTGGTATCGTACATTTTCTGAAATTTCAGCAAAAGGATGATGGAATACTCAAAATAATTAGAAATACAGTAAAAGAAAAGAAGAAATAAATAGACCTACTA
>WAAG01012062.1:321-10681 GCA_013390105.1 Tichodroma muraria | reverse complement strand
AGTATAAATTAAAAAATAAATATAAAACTGAGTGAAGAGTTCTGTAATAGTAATATTTATCTCAAACTGAACAGACATATGCATGGATTTCCATAGCAGGCCAGGTTTATTTATATTACCATTAAAGTTAATACCAACATCAAATGAGTAATATTATGATAATGCATTAAAATTTAACCATCCATTTTTTTTCTTCGCAATCCTACTGTATTTGGCACAAGATGGTTTAAGATTACAAGTTTTCTGCATAAGAACCTATGTGTCAATATAGCAAAACCTAAAAATCTTGAGACCCTATTAATGTTTCATAAGAAAAAGTTGTTGCCCAGGTTCGTTTTTTTTCCTAAAGTAAGTAAATATCCTTGTAATTTAAGGAGGAGTTGGATAAGAGGTTGATTTGATTTTTTTTCTTTATGTTTTTTAAAAATGATATTAGATAATCCTAAAAAGACCAACTTTATGGATATATTATGGGGAAGATTCCAAGTTATCTGCTTCCATTACTCATTGCCTACTCCATACTGCCCAATCCTCTACCATATAGGAGAGTTAGCATCTCCTGCATATCTGGATCAGAAAGACTAAGGATGATTTACATCAGACAAAAGCTACACATGAAAACTAAACAAATTCTTCCCCACCATTTGCCTGACCCTCTCTATCCAGGTCAGGAGACAATAGTATCCAATAACAGATATTTAGTGAAACAATAAATGAGACTTTCTCTGTGACATGCAGTTTTCTTCATTCAGCCATTTAGGACTGCAGAACCTGAATCCAAATCACTATGTTGCTGTAGCAGTGGACCTTACTGCCAAGAATGAACTGAATATTTTTCTTCCAAAAGTGTTTCTTTTTTTTCTAATGTGTTCAGCCTCTATATTAGGTGTTAGCATCACCTTCAAATCTTAGGCTGATGGAAGCCTGTGATTTAATCCTTATGATGTAATCCTTTCCTTATCTTTTCCTACTTACTTAGGTACCTATCACCAAACAGAATGAGTAACATCTCAGTATAGCAGGAACTGGAGTGTAGTCCTTGCTTCNTCATCTACCATTTACATTTCAAAGTATAAGGGTCTGTTGTTAAATCCTGGAGAAAACAGTTCATGCTAAACCTGTCAATCATTCTGCACCTCTGTTTATTTAATTTCAGTTACATTTCTTATCTCTGTGATGAAAACAGTCCAGCTAGTTTTGAGAAACTCAATTAAGATAGCCAAAACCACAATAAAGCCAGAAAAATTGTGTTATGCGTGCGTAATGTCGGACTCCTACACAGCAGGGAGCATCC
Organism: Tichodroma muraria; assembly: GCA_013390105.1. NCBI lineage: Eukaryota > Metazoa > Chordata > Aves > Passeriformes > Sittidae > Tichodroma > Tichodroma muraria. Next base: position 9,387 of record WAAG01012062.1, on the reverse strand, counting down.
AAGATTTGCAGATGACCAGGTTTGAAAAAGAACATCAGAAGTCAAAAGGGTCTAAAAAAGAAAAACTCACTGAGTTTATTAGCACACTACACACCTGGCATGATGATGATGATGATTATGATGATGGTGATGATGAAAAAGAAGTAGAAGCATATCTCTTGCTCTCCATAAAAATGAGTTAGCATGCAGAGTCTGTTCTTCTGGAGCTTTCCAAAAATGGGCTGGGGGGCTTTGAGGGTCTTTAGGTCATCTCATTATCCCCCCCACTCCCACACCTCCCCCCAGCAACTGGTTGTGCCTGCTCCTGCCTGCTCCTTGACCCCACATCTGTGCTTGTGCTGGATGTTGTGCTGTCATCATGGACCTGAACAGGAAAACTGGCTCCAAAAAGGTGCTGTTGTACCTTCATTCTGCCTCCCTTTCTGGGCACATCCTGTTCTAACTTGCCCACTTGAATGGTCATCAGTGTTTGAGATGAAGTAATGCATTAACTCCTTACTGCCCTGGCATCTACAGGGTAATTAAAATGGGATAAACCTAGTAGAGTTATGTTTATAGGAATATATGTAGTACACATATATGAAAATAAAAATATTTGCCAAAGGTAGTAAATTCACTCAGATAAATGAAAACTGAAGAATTTTTTCTTTTTTCAGAATCAGCATGTGAAAGCTTGAAAAATGAGAATTTCATTTTAATTTGTGTGTGTTGGTGAAGACCATTTTAAGCACATAATGGACTCTTAGTTGAAAATTTATGTTATGGTTAAGATTAAAATAATAATTGTCTTGGTCAAGGATACCTATTAAATTTAAAGAATTCCTTATTGCAGGGGAGTGCTTTGGCCTTGGTTCTAGACTAAGGTCAGGTGAGGTCATAACTTATCTTTCAATTCACCATAAGGAGCTATGTCTAATTGTCACCTAGTACTCATGATAAGACAACATATATTCTTGACAGCAATATGCTGTTAAAAAGAGAAAGGGCCAGGAATCAATGCTCATTTCTACTTAAGTGTTCAGCAGAAATATTTAGACAGAAAATCTCATCAAGGATTGAAACTCAGTGAAGTAAAGTCCTGGGACTGTTGAGTTACAGCTGCTGCTGTGTTGCAGTGTTTGCATGCCCTTTTGCATTGGAGAAGTTCTTTTCTCTGAGGAGTGGTGTCTCAGTAGCCAAAAACTTACCCCAGCTGCAGTAATAACCTTCCGTATGCACATGACTTCCAAAATCCAGCCTGAATGCACACTTGCTATGCTATTCCTGACCAGAGGAAGCTCTATTTCACTGTTCATTATTTCACCATTTCACTTTCTCTAATATTTTTTCTCTTTTTTATCAATTTGTCTTTTTTCTATCATTCTTTTCTTGACCAAAAGAATGATTATCCCTAATAATGCTGGTACCTGCACATTCAATCCCACCATTTAAAGGGCTGTTAAATCAAGTGCTATGATGCCCTTCAAAAAGACTGTTGTGTGGGAACTGGTAACTTATGCTCTTATTCTTTTCAGCAATTGTGTTAAATGATTATTCCTCACTGCACAATACAAGAAGTATTGTATGTGGAGAAATTCTTGTTAGGATGCTTATTAGCAATTTCATTCAAATAAATTCCACAGACATGTACTACATTTTTTGGAAGACTGTTATCTGATCTTGGTTGTTCTGATTTCAAAAAGCTACATTGTTAAAGATGAAAATTAGCATGCAGCCAATAAATCCCCATTTTATTTCTATTAAGCTTTTTTTTTCACACTGAGTTTTTGTTAATCACTTTAATGTCATAATTGCCTATGCATGCTTATGTTTTAATTTTGTTTAAAATTCACATTTTTTTCAAAATATAAAATTTCCTTCTTTTTTCTGAATTTAATTTAATAAGTAGCTGCTCATTTAAAAATTAAAAGCAACAAAAAAAATATTCCTGTTGGAAAAAAATTTTCAAAATTGTATTTTTTAAATTTCTAATTGAAGTGCAAATTCAAAGATTTCCACAGAAAATTATAACATAAATTGTAAAATATCAAGGGAATATAATTTTGAATCCTGATTCAATAAATGTTACTGAGATTTTAATGAAAAGAAAATAAAAAATTAGCATTGGCAGACTTGCAAAAAAAAGAGAAGAAATCTAGTTTGTACAATGTACATATTTCCAAGGAATTTCATTCTGCTCAACTGAAAAAAGGCAATTATTTTGCAGCTATTATTGCTTATGGGTGAAGGTTTTATTTTTAATTAATCACTGTTTCTTTTCTCTTCTCTGGACATTTTGACACTCTAACCTTCTTACCTGTAAAAAGCACTTCAGCACTGCTTCTCTTGAATGCACTTTTTTATGAGATTATCAGAAGTTTGTTTCCTGACATACATTTATAGTGTTATAATTTCCTCCAGATTTATTTGTGTATTTACAGACCAGCTTCCCATTGCTATCTATATTCATCTCAATCCTGTTTAAGTGGCATAAACCAGGCAGGCTGTGTTTTGAGTTCTGCAGCTGGTGATACAATCAAGTGACTCTGTGAATCCATGGTTTTGATTTAGTCATCTTGATTTTACGTACCTTCAGGAAAAAAATGTAAAATACAAAGTTGGTATTGATAGAGAGCTTATGCCTGTTTCTATGAATCTTATGATTATTCCTGTGATAATTCCTTTAATAAATACTAAGACAGGTTTGATATAAATATGGCAGATAAATCATATGTCTGGGTATTGAAAGAAAAAATGCCAGTTGAACATGTGTCCTGCTCAAGTCTTGTACAAGCATAATCCAAAGCATGTCACAGGGAGTTCAGTGCCTCCTAAATCTTCCCAAGAAAACTCCTCTAGGTCAATAGTTGTTTTAATTACTTGCATTGAATGTTTATCCCAAGAGGGATACTTCTTAAAAATTCAATAGAAGTCTGAATTAATACAGGAATTAATAAGGAGCATTTAGTTGTCTTTTCATTCTTAAGGGTTCATCTCAAACTTTCCTTTGCTGTCTTTTTTTTTAATCCTTACAGCTGCTTTATCAGAAATTATTTTAACAAAGCAGAGCAACACAAAACAATACTGTCCTGATTGACAATATTTTTATTGCTTAGTAGTGAGTAACTGTTATCACATCTTACTTAGTCTCTGTCCTCTTTTATCAAGTAGATACTTTGATGCCACATTCTCTTCAAATTTCATAAATTCATATCTGAGTTTTCTAAAGACTGCCTAAACTTTTTGATCATCTGATTCTACTAATTAAACCTGGCTTACTAGACTTGACATTTATTAAGTGAAAGACATAAAATATAAACTTATTTGTTTAAACCAAAGGCTAAGTAGTACCAAATAAATTACATTAGATGCACTAATTGCCTATATGTTATTAGAAATCTATACATTCAAATATTATTTTCTATATCAACATGAAAATGCCATCCTTTGGCGCTCAGACCCAAACTTTTGGATTTCAGAGAATTGTGATTATGAACTCCAATTTTTTTGAGAGTTATAAAGTCTAAGCAGATCCAAAGATATCTCTATGGTGACCTGGCTCAAGGGAATTGTATGTAGTTGTGTCAGAGGAGGTTTGGGCTACAGTTGGATGGATAAGCAGATGAATGAGATGAAGTTTAATAAGTCCAATTGCAGAGTCCTGCATTTTGGCCACAATAACCCCCTGCAATGCTACAGGATGAGGACAGTGTGACTGGACAGTGCCCTGGCAGAAAGGGACCCAGAGTCAACAGCCAACTGAACATGAGCCATCAGTGTGCCCAGGTGGCCAAGAAGGCCAAGGGCATCCTGTCCTGTATCAGGAATATTGTGGCCAGCAGGACCAGGGAGGTCATTCTTCCCCTGTACTTGGCACTGGTGAGGCCACACCCAGGTGTGGTGTCCAGTTCTGGGCCCCTCAGTTTGGGAAGGACGTTGAGATGCTTGAGAATGTCCAGAGGAGGCAACGAGGCTGGTGAGGGCTGGGAACACAAGCCCTGTGAGGAACAACTGAGGGAGCTGGGGTTGTTCAGCCTGGAGGGAAGGAGACTCAGAGGTGACCTTATCCCTCTCTACAACTTCCTGAAAGGTGGTTGTAGTCAGGTGGGGGTCGGTCTCTTTCTCCAGGCAGCACTGACAGAATGACAGGATGCAGTCTTAAGCTGTGCCAAGGGAAATATAGGCTGGATAGTAGGAACAAGACTTTTATGGAAAGAGTGATCAAGTACTGGAATGGTCTGCCCAAGGAGGTGGTAGAGTCATCATCCCTGGATGTGTTTAGAAAAAGATTGGATGTGGCACTGGGTGCCATGGTTTAGTGGAGGCGTTAGGGCATGGGTTGGACTCGATGATCTTGAAGGTCTCTTCCAACCTAGTGATTCTGTGATTCTGTGATTCTATGATATTAGATACTAGGAAAAGGTTTTTCACCCAGAGGATTGTTGGGGACTGGAACAGAACTCCCAGGGAAGTGGTGTGTACCAAGCCTGACAGACTTCAAGAAGTATGTGGAAAATGCTCTCAGACACGTTATGGTTCTTGGGGTTGTCCTGTGCAGGGTCAGGAGCTGGACTTTGATGATCCTTGTGAGTCCTTTCCAACTCAAGATATTCTATGATCTTTCAATGTAAAACTACATATAAATCAAAGGAGAATAAATGAAAACCGTCTTTACAGAAATTTCCAGAAAAGATTTTTTTCTTCAGAAGACCATTCATAAATAACTTCCAGATTCTGGAATGAATTTTTAGAGCTTCATATTAAAAGAAACTTAAGTAATTGCTTTAAGGAGAAGTGAACTCAGGTGAATAATTAAAAAACAAAAACAAAAACAAAAACAAAAAAACAAACAAAAAAACCCAGGAGAAATTATTAGGGAACTTATAGAGTGGCTTGTATGGAAGGGAACTTAAAGATCAGCTAGTTTCTACTCCACGCTGCTATGGACACCTCATTAGACCAGGATACTCAGAGCTCCTGGCCTTGGACATTTCCAGGGATGGGGTATCCACAACTTCTCTGAGCAACCTGTTCCAGTGCCTCATCATCTTCACAATAAAGCTTTCTTTTCCTAGTATCTAATCTAAACCTACTCTCTTTCTGTGTGAAGCTATTTCCTCTTGTCCTGTCACTGCATGCTCTTGTCAACAGTCTTCATCTCTCTTGAAGGCTCCCTTGAGTTGCTGGAAGGTCACAATAGTTCAACCTATTGGTTCCTCTTCTCCTTTCCAGGCTGCAAAAATCCACTTCTCCTTGCCTTTCCTCTTGGAAGATGTGCTGCCACCCTCTAATCATCTTGGTGGCCCTCCTCTGGACTCACTCCAGCAAGTCCAAGTCCTTCCTTTGCTGGGTACCCCAGAGCTGGATGCAGCACTGCAGGTGGGGTCTCACCAGAGCAGAGCAGAGGGGCAGAATCTCCTCTCTTGCTGTGCTGCCCACGCTGCTTTGGATGCAGCCCAGGACACGTTTGGCTTTCTGGGCCCCAAACACACTTGGATGGGTCATGTCCAGCCTCCCACCCAGCAGCACCCCATGTCCTTCTCAGCAGGGCTGCTCTCAATCTGTTCATCCCACAGCCTGTGTTGATACCAGGGGTTGCTCTGACCCAGGTGCAGCACTTCACACTTAGTCATGTTAAATGTGATGAAATTTCCATGGGCCCACCTCTCAAGCTTGTCCAGGTGCCTCTGCATAGCATTCCATCCTTCAGGTATATCAACCACACCACTCAGCTTGGTGTCATCTGCAAATTTTATGATGGTGCAGTCAGTCCATTAATATGGGTATTTTAAGGGAAATGGCTTTGGACTTATAACATTTCTTTCAGATACTCAAGAAGTAAATGATTCAAGAAGAAAAGAAATACAACCACGTGTATGTATACATTCTTCAGATTTTGACACTTGCTAGTGTACCCTGCCAAGCTAATGTTTTCCATGTCCCATGACTGGCATTATTGAACTAAAGTTTTAAAAGAATGAAGGCTTTTAGGTATGCTTTCTGAATAGTTTTATATAATGATCACCCTATATGTGGCTATTAATGCAATTATCCCATTCTACTTTTTTCCTTGCTTCTTATGTTGGCTGCTATCTCTCATATTAAACTGAGATCATTGAGTATTTTAAACAGAAGCTGTCATGCCTTTACCAGATTCCCTATGGTGTTCCATACGCCCAAGTCCTGACTTACAAGAAATAATGAATAATACAATATTACAAAGCACTTCATGCAGCATGCTTTTTCAATGCTGTCACTAACTAGGGGTTATAAATATGATTATTTATTTATATCCACACAGATACACATTTGATTTTTTGTTTGCTTTTCTATGAATAAAGGTTTTTACACTCTTCTTTTTCTAATAGATATTTAATAGTAAAGTGAAGGAGTACGTGCAATAAATCTAAAAGCTATATTAAATAATACCTGTTGAATTGAATTGTTTTCCCTCTTTGTGTGTTTCATGTCTCATAATAGATCCTGAAATTTAATTCTGAGTGATGAATTCAAGCTATTACAACAAGAAATAGAACAGGCACACAGGGCTGATTTGAACATCTGGGTCTTTTAGGCCTTCTATGTGCAATTGTCTTCAGTGAGTCATTAATGTATATCATAAGCATAAAATATTTTTTGTTATTTTTTTATCTCATAGGTGCATAACAACAACAGATACCACATGTGCATTTTCTTACTATCAATTCTTATCTGTAAATACCCCCTTTCTCTCTCTGCTCACTTTGAGAACTAGTTAAGGGAGACATTTTCACAGTTTCTACAGTGATATTATCTGCTGACACCAGCTTCATGCACCCAGAGCAGTAGTATCAGGTTATTTTAAATGTATAACGCACGGCTCAGCAGTGGCACACACTGCATGTCTTGACCTAAGTCAGGAACTCTGACAGCAATTGGGATTATCTGTATTTCACTATCAGCCAGACAGCAAGTCTTCCCACACAGATATTGTTCAATAGGTAACAATTCAGGCTTATGTGATCCTGCATACACAGTTTATAATCTTGAGCTGAGCTAAATTTTTGCCAAACAGTTTAAAGATTGATGAACCAAATTTACAGGTCTAGATTTGACAGTTTCATGTCAGCTTAAAGAGTCTGTATCTAGAGAATAGATCTATCCTCGGTGACTGTTTCTTTTTGGACAACAAAAGTGGAGTTCATGTCACATTTAGCCATTTGTGGTCTAGGTATTTTATCAAGGCCAAAAATCTGGGCTCTCTTATGCACCAGAGAGAGAAAGATGTCATTTGAACATTATTTTCAGACCAGTTTCTCCCTGGAGCTGTTTCTCTCTCCTTACTACAAAGGTATTTTTGAATCATATCTGCTAAATGCTGAGATTATAAATCTAAAATGAAAGGAGGTTAATTCCACCACAAGTAAGGAATGGCAAAATATTTTCTCTGAAAATGTTGGTAAATGTTATTACTTTGAATAGTTGTCAAATTTGTCTGTATATGACTTGTGTGTATTGTCTGATTGTCCTTGAAATGTGTGAAAAAGCACCTTCATTCTCATCTGTTCTTTTATTAAGACGCATTTCCACACAGCAGGTATTTCAATTCTGAGAACTTCAAAACATACTCAAATTAGTGCATGATTAAGCATTTCCTTGAAACAAGAGCCAACATTTTTCTCTCATTAGATTGCAAAAGGTTTAAACTCTGGCTGTCTTAATGAAACAAAAGCTGTGAGTATGGGAATACAGCAAATCCATTACTGAACACAGTCCTCAATTAGTGCTGAGGATTGAATGCAATCTCTGTCATTACCACCGTAGCCACTTTCCTTGCCCTCCAATCTGTGACAGCTATTCTCATACTGTAGTCAAATATGCAAAGCTGGTAGCAGCATTGCAGAGGAGAGAGAGGTTACTGACTGCTTTGTGTGGTTTTATTAATTAAAAGAACTGCATTTTCTACATCTGTAATTATTCTCCCTTCTTTCACCTGTAACATTTTGTATGTTCTTTATAGCACTATAATGCTTTAGATATACTGTGTACACGCCATAAAACTGAGGTCATCGTTGCTTTCATTTTTCATATCTTCAAAGCTTGCTTTGAAAGCACAACAGCCTGAACTGTCACTGTGATTAATTGGAAACCATACTCCCAAAAAGGTGGAAGGGAGGTCAGGTCATAAGGAGCATGGGAAACACACAGTCAGACATTTTCTAACTTTCAAGTGCTTAAAATTTCAACCATAAAAATGCTTTCCTTAACAAATATTGTGAACAAATGAAAATACAGTTGTACATGCTTCTGTGGCTCCCTAGCCAAGGAAATAGTTTTAAAAAATAAAAGACTGAAATTCTATAATTTAAGTTCTTAAACTATCACCAGAATCTCTAGATCTTTTAGATCGCTGAGCTAATGGATTAAACAATATCACACAATTCCACACCATATCCAATGAATGATGTGATTAATAACATACAACAAATTCCCGAGGCACACATGTTATTTGAGTTTCCTACTATACACAAAAAGGACCAGAATCAGGATTTTGGTCCAAAATATGGATTTTACTTTTAAAAAAAGCAGAAACCAATTTCCCTTCATTCACAATTTTTCTCCCCATCAGTCTTTTCCAGACTGATGCTGCTTAACTGCATTTCCTCTTAATTTCTCTCACCCTCTCTATTTTCCCCACCTCAACGGTTCTGCACACTTCACAGAACCACAGAATGGTTTCATGTTGGAAGGACTTTTAAAGGTCATCTGCTCCAACCTCCAGCTTTCCTAGGCAGGGACATCTTCCACTAGATCGGGCTTCTCAAAGCCCCATTCAGCCTGAATTTCAATGCTTGCAACTTCAAGTTGTTCATCCCAGGATTGTTTGAAAACACCATTTGACAATGGCATTCACATTCCCAGACTGTGTTCTCTGTCAAGCAGGGTTTTCTCATATCTTTCGTGTCCTTGTTTCTTTTCCCAAAGTTCATACTGTACTTACCTGTCCCTCTTACCCCTTTTGCCCAGTAAAGCTTTTCAATATTGCCTAGTGATTCCTACATTCTTTAGAGGCTCCTTACTATTTGTCTTCTGCCTGATCTCCCTAGA
>WAAG01012047.1:24053-48331 GCA_013390105.1 Tichodroma muraria | reverse complement strand
AAAAAAAAAAAAAAAAGAGGTGTGTGTCTAAACAGAAGATATCTTAATTGTCCGGGCTTATGGTCGTTTTCCATTTCATTATGGAGCGACTTTTAGGTGAAACTTTTAGTTGGCCGAAAGATTTTGGGGAGACGGGNTGTGTGCCCTGAAAGGCGGCTCCCCCCGCCCCCCCGCTATTCACCCGCCGCCGGCCGCCTCAATGGGGCTGCGGCCGCCCATATGGTGACCACGGCCGCTGAATCCCCGTGTTTAAATGGAGGAGAAAGTTCGGGTTTTAAAACATTTCAAAGTGGTTGAAAGGGTCCCACCAGATCCTGTCACAATTCCCCCCGAGCTTTGAAGACCGGGGCCATTGTTCGCCGATTATAAATGATATTACTTTAAAGTTGATTTCCCACAATATTTAAAGGATGTCGCGGGAGTGTCGCTATTTATTTTTGGCGTAACTTTTCAAGGGAATTAGCATAAGTAGCCCATGCGTCCCTCACCCCGGCTCCCTCTTTATGCGACATCAAAACGCCTCGAAAAATATGCTTTGAAAGGAGAGGGAGAGCTCATTTAGGACAACGACTTCTCTGCCTCGCCAGCGGCCCTCCGGCCCTCCGGCCCCGGCGGCCGGGGGTGCCCCGGAGCCCCCCAGCACCAGCCGGCCCCGGGCCGCAGCCGCCTCCGCCCGAGCGCCGAGCACAATGAAACTTTCCCCTGTTTAATGACAGAAATTGCATTAAAAGTGGTGGAAATGCCCTAATTAAAAATGTACCACTTAAATGATATGCCAAACGCTCAGCTGCAGAAGAGCGTATTTAGCTAGTTAGTGAACTCGCTACTATTTCTTTTAAAATTACATGTTAAAATTTTAAAAGAAATCTTACTTTTCTCTGGTGCAACACATTACAAAGAATGGACAGTCCTTTTATCTAAATATAAAATTCCATTTTCAGCAATTATAGCCTGTTCTTGGTGATGATATAATTACAGCTGTGCTCAGTAATAGGTGTCAAGGCAATGCACACTCATACAATAGTTGAATAAAACTGCAGAACAATGCAGGCACTTCTAAATTCACAACCTTTAAAATGAAATTGACTGTGCAGAATTCAAATAAAAACTGGATAAATATTTTTTTAAAAAGATTACAAGCTTGGTTTGGTTTCTTAATAGCATTTTCTGCAAACCTATCAACATCTAATTGATTAGATAGGAATTACTGATTATAGATAATCTGAAATACTGAACATCACTATTTTAAATATAGCAATAGGTAAATAAATGCAGCAGACAGAGGAGACTGCCATGGCGCTCCAGCAGGCTTTCATGGAAAGAATCGCTTTCAGGGGAAAGTATTTTTATGCAGGTTTTATTCCAGAGGGAAAACAAAATGAAATTAAGACCAGGTGATCATAATTCCTCATCTGCGATGTTTACGTAAGGCTGGAAACTGAAATGTTTCTGTGTTACCTGTGTCATTAGCGCCGCGTCGCTTTGATACCCGAGATGTTTTTAAGGGAGGGTGTCAGCAAACATGGCTGAACTTGTTTCCAGTTGCATTATTTCTCTGATAGGGATCTTCAAACAATGGTACCTGCATTTCACTTTCCGACTCTCCGTTCCACAGATGGCTGTCCGCAACAGGAGGGAGGAGGGGAAAACACTAACTCCATCAGCTCCAATGGAGAAGACTCAGACGAGGCCCAAATGAGACTCCAGCTGAAAAGGAAGCTGCAGAGAAATAGGACATCCTTTACCCAAGAGCAAATCGAAGCCCTTGAGAAAGGTGAGCGACATTTTGCTATGGCTGAAGCAGAAGAGAAAAGCAAAATGTGCCCCGACTACATTTACCAGCTGAATGCAAGCATGGCATTCCCGTGCCTTATATATGTGTATATATTTAAACTCTGTGGCTCCCTCCATGCTCTTTTATTCACGGGGCTCCAAATATTCACTGGTGGCCGTGGCGTGCCCTGAAAAGCTGTTAAAATGGTTTTCAAAGGCGAAGCATTCGGGGCACAGATCCCAGCGACACACCGATGCTGCACCCCGGGCTTCTCCTGGGGGGCCAGCTCTCCTCCCGTGCGCTGTGCAGCATTGCTGGGGAGGAGAGGCAGGCAGGGGCTGGCAGAGTCCTCCACGCCTGCCCCCTCGCCCGCTCCCCACTCCCAGTGCTCTGCTGCCCGCGGCTGGGAGCAGGTGCCCTTTTCCCAGGCCGGCCTGGGCGCGCCTCGCCTCTGACCTGCTGCGGAGCTCTGTCCTCGTTTTGCGCTGCTATTTCGCGACGTGCCATTTCGCTTCCCAGTGACAGGGTCAGAGCTGCCTCGGGGACCCCCTCGGCGGAGGCAGAAGCCCTCGCTGCTTCTCGGAAGATGCAGCATTGCGCCCGAGCCTGCCCATCCCCACAGCGATGCTCCCCAGCAGGCAAGGCGTCCCCCTTCCTAGCACACAGACAATGTGGCTCAGCTTTGCCATCGCAGCGATGCTTCCCAAGAGCATTTAGAGCACAGGCAGCGCAGGAACAACTCTGATTTTGCAGTCAGCCACATCAGCTCTGCAACTAATGCAAGAATGTTTCCTTCCTCAGAATTTGAGAGGACCCACTATCCCGATGTGTTTGCGAGGGAGAGACTAGCTGCTAAAATAGACCTGCCTGAAGCAAGGATACAGGTACTGATTTCCTCTGCAATTACAACTATTATTGTTTTTTTGCTATTGCTGTTCTGATTTTGTTACTCCTGGCTTCCCAAAGCACGGGGCAACCCACATTTGTGATCAGCCCATACCCCTCTTTCAGGAAAACGGCTGCAGCTGGCTTTGCTTTCACCCGCTGCTTTGCTCCACTGCAAGCCATGGCCTTGAGCGGTGCGGGGGAGGCCTCTAGTCCTTGTAAGGTCACTCACGTCTCTCAAATGCTTTATTTCCAGGTGTGGTTTTCCAACAGAAGGGCCAAATGGAGAAGGGAAGAGAAGCTGAGGAACCAGCGAAGACAAGCCAGCAACACTCCCAGCCACATTCCCATCAGTAGTAGTTTCAGCACAAGCGTCTACCAGCCGATCCCACAACCAACCACCCCCGGTAATGCCACCAACCCGCTCACGTCCATCCATCCTCCGGGCAAAATGAGACTCTGAGGCTGTGTTGCCAGTTGTGATTGTGGTTACACTAATGCGTTCATCTATCTGTCTATTCTATTATAGTTTCCTCTTTCACATCAGGTTCCATGTTGGGCAGGACGGACACGGCGCTCACGAACACGTACAGCGCGCTGCCGCCCATGCCCAGCTTCACCATGGCCAACAACCTGCCTATGCAAGTAAGTTCTGTGCCACGCCAGGGCACGACATTCCCTCGGGACTCGGTGGCCCCCGGGCTGTGCAGGAGTGCGGGTGGGGGCCCTTCCTCTGTGCGAAGAGGGATTACAGGCCCAGACCTCGCTGCGGGGAAACCGGGCACCCAAAGGCTTCCTTGGCATCTGGAAAGATGCCCTGCTTGGGGGAATCAGAAGGGAAAGGGCACTGAAGGATGTGGTGCTCAACAAGCACTTTTCCCGGGTTTTAAAAGAGAAAAGTCCTCAAATTCGCAAGGCAACAAATCTGGGATAAAAAAATACCGTTTGGGGAAAAAAATGTGGTTAACTTCTGGAACTCGCTGGTGCCATATTGTGGAAATTGCTGCCTGAATAAGCTGCTGGAGGGATCCGACCTTCTGGGTGTAGGTAACGTGGCAGCAGCACATTAAGAACACCTGAGAGAGGGAAGGATGTGATTAGCGTCAGTGGTTATGCCAGCTAAGCCAGAATTGCAAGAGCTGTCAATCCTCATGCCTGAAAGCATTAGCTGATCACCAGCTGGGTTAGGAAGAAATCTATTCCTTTGGGGTCTGTTTCTATAGACCTTTCAGATGCAAAATTCCTCCTTTTTTAATGGTGGGGTTGGCCTAGGAAGGTGCTGGCCAATTACGGGAGTTTTACAGCTTTGTCTGAGGCACACAGCATTGACCACTGCTAGAGACAGGCGAGCAGATTAGAGAGCCTGACTCCTTCGCTGCGGCAATTACGATGTTACTAATTGCTGAACCAAAATTAACCAAATAAAGTTAGAGTCTTGCAAGTCCATGGAAAGAAGCGGCGCTGGCTAGGTCGCTGTTCCGTGACGTTTGGAGGCCGGCGGCGCCGTTCCCGGCGGCGGGCTGGGAGCAGATGACAAAAGATCAAAAGGCTGATACAGGAGGGGACCCTTGGGAAAGCAGGAGGCCCCAGATTCACCACCGGGCACCTGGGCAGGGACACAGCACGTACGAGCCGCTCTGGAAAACTCTGGAAAACTCTACGTGGTGTCCGTGGCAGTGCCGGAGAGGGAGGCTGGGCGGCCGAGGCAACGGCGTCTCTCTGTGGGCGCACCGCCTGCTCTCCCAGGGCACAGGGTGTGCACCCAGCAAGTGAGGCTCCCTCCCAGTGCTGCTGGAGATGACGAGTGGCAGGGATGCGCAGGCAGGAAATAGCTGCAGACGTGTCGGGTCTCGAGCGCTCGGGGCGGGAATTGCTCGTCCTGCTTCCTGCTCCCTCACTGCCTCGCTGGGTCAAGGCGCCACTGGCCCACTCAGCCAGCAGCCTGGAGCAGGAGAAGCCCCTGCTTAGTCCCTCCCTGGCACTGTGCCATCCCCCAGCCCCTGCCCCCCGGCAAATCGGGTTTTGGGGGTTGGAGCTGAGGTAAATGGAGATGTCTACTCTGGGATGTTGCCGGCACAGGTTTGGGGAGACTGCGGCTCTGATGGGGGTCAATGCACACGTACAAACGGGTTTGGGGATTCCCCTTCGGAGCCTTGGTCCCCCCAACCCCACACACGGTCCGTGTGCACGTGCCCCATATGCTGGCAGAGGCAGGACCAGCCTCTGTGCCTCAGTGGAGTAATTTTAGTCACAGCACCAAGTGCGAGGATGCTGGCCCTGTCTCCGGCTGCAAACGGTGGGAGACATCCTCCTTTCACACGGGCATAAACGAGGGCAGCACTCAGCTTAGGGATGTAACACCTCCACCAGCATCTGCACGTAGGGGTCTGCTCACCAGGCACGTCTGAAAACGCGCCAGTAACCCTCCGTGTCGCTTTTTAGACCAAAACCCTCCATGAAGGGTCTGCTTGGTTGGCCTCCTAAGTCGGTCTTTACATTGGGGTCCCTGAATTTGAAACTTGAAGCTCAAGTTTGGCTGCTGCACGCTGCCTCTGAGGGCTGGCACGTCCATGCCCGGGAGTGTGATGCTGTCTTTACCTGCAGGGACATTTAACACTCCGTGCTTTGCTCCCGCAGCCCCCGGTACCCAGCCAGACCTCCTCCTACTCTTGCATGCTGCCCACCAGTCCATCGGTGAACGGACGGAGCTATGACACCTACACCCCTCCTCACATGCAGACACACATGAACAGCCAGCCCATGGGCACCTCTGGCACCACTTCCACAGGTGAGTGACCCCGTGCTCCCCCAGCCTTCCTGCCAGCGTGCCTGCCTTGCTCCAGCCACCGGGCTTCTCACGTGTATTCGCTGTGAGCAGTCTCTCCCCATCACTGGGGGAGGATCTCTCCGTTGGGATTAGTTGCTGCCGTACCAGGCAGAGGATGAAAGTGTATAGCCTTGCAAACTAGAGCAAAAATTCTGATTTTTAAGCTGTTTCTTGGAGGGCTAGATGGAGAGAAAGCTAATTAACAGAGGTGGTGTTGAAATAGCAGGACAGAGGCAAGCTCTTTAGTGAGCCCTTCCCCATCTCTCAAAATCTTCCCTGTATAATTAAATTCTAAATCAGCATTTATTTCAGCATTAAATTTCAGCAGACATATCCACACTGGTGAGGTTAAGTGTATGTGAAACTGCTAGCAGAACTGGGCATGTTTTTACTGTGTCTGGGTCAGACGTTATCTATTGCTAAAGATTTGAAGTTACCAAAGAGGCAGGGAACCTGTAGAAATATTAGCCCATGCATAAAAAAGTCAAATCAGGGTAAAAAAGGGCAAGTGTCAGCATAAACAGGAACAAACCAGGCACTTTTCAAAAGGATAGAACTGTTCAGTGTATTTTGGACTGAATTCTCAACTGACACAGATGAGTCCAGGCTCAGGAATTTATCTCAAAGCATGAAAGTTTATTTATAACAGCAGTCAGTGAGATGTGCATAGTTTTTAAAATATGCACATCCCCAACCATACCTGGTTCCACAGGCTGGTAGATGGTGAGATTTGATGTTTACTGGAATACAAGCTCAAATCTGTGAAACCGCAAAGCAAAAATTGTGCTATGCATAGAAAAACTAAAATATCCGTTTTCCCTCTCAATTTTCAGGTCTCATTTCCCCTGGAGTGTCAGTTCCAGTTCAAGTTCCTGGCAGTGAACCTGATATGTCTCAATACTGGCCAAGATTACAGTAAAACATGTGTTAATTCCGTAAATGACTATATGGACAACAGTTGGATGTTCAGCAGTATTTTATAAAGGAAGAATGGCTCTCAGAGTACTTCTGTACTGCAACTGTGCCCTATGCTGTAACACATGGAAAAGACTTTCACATGGACCTTTGTACACTGAAGGCATTATATCAGTTGGAACAAATCTTCATTTTGGTATCCAAACTTTTATTCATTTTGGTGTATTATTTGTAAATGGGCATTTGTATGTTATAATGAAAAAAAAAAAAAAGAACAATGTAGACTGGANAAAAAAAAAAAAAGAAGCCATGATCAACAAGCTTTGCCACGAATTTAAGAGTTTTATCAAGATATATCGAATACTTCTACCAATCTGTTCATAGATTATGGATTGATGTTCCAAGTTTGTATCATTCCATTGCATATAATTAAACCTGGAACAATACGCACTAGATTTATGTAAGAAAAATATCTGTTGGTATTTCCAAAGGTTGTTAACGGCTGAAGCTATGTGCAAACAGGGGTTAAGAGAGAGCTTCGATGAAGAAAAGAGTTTGATAGATAAAAGGTAGATTGTGTCTTCGATATAATCCAATTTGTTTTATGTCGAAATGTAAGTATTTGTCTTCCCTAGAAATCTCCCAGAATGATTTCTATAATAAAGTTAATTTCATTTATATTTGACAAGAATATTCTATAGATGTTTTATACACATTTTCATGCATCATACGTTTCTTTTTTGGTCGGCAAGAGTTAATTGTTCTTAGATATAGCTGTACTACTGTTCACAGTCCAATCATCTTTGTGCATCTAGAATTCATTCCTAATCAATTAAAAGTGCTTGCAAGAGTTTTAAACTTAAGTGTTTTGAAGTTGTTCACAACTACATATCAAGATTAACCATTGTTGATTGTAAAAAACCATGCCAAAGCCTTTGTATTTCCTTTATTATACTACTTTCTTTTTAACCTTATAGTGTGGTGTTGCAAATTTTGTTACTGTGCTAGGTTAATCTCATTAAGCTTTATTTTGATTTTATTTTCAGTTTTCAGTAAGGAGGGGTCCTTAAGGAACATTTTTATAGACTTTCAGCCCTTCCACCGGCCTGTAATTTGGGCTAGCAAAAAGAAGACAGGTTCACGTATCTAATTGCAGCGGAGAGCAGGAGGAGGATGTTTATTTAGCTCGGGTTCCTGGGGATGCTCTAAAGGAACTCCAGGATCCGGCAGACTTTCCAGAGGGGAGCTTGCAGCGTGCCAGGTGGAGGTGGAGGCCCGGTGCAGCCTGTGCCTGTCTGCTCCCATTGTACCTAAAGCGCCTACGGGCCCCCATAGACATCCCCGACTTCTGAAAATTGTTTTTGTTAGGATGCTTAAAAGGGGAAAAAAACAACCCAGCTGTGTTTTTAACAGGCTCTTTGGGAGAGTGAATGCCATCCCTTTATATTGCCACACAGCACAATCTTAGTGTAATTTTCCATTGAACTTGTAACCTGGTTAATACCTCAATGCGCTTTGTGTGAGGGTTGTTAGTGTGGGCGTGGGTGGAGAGCTGCATGTCAAGGAATAATGAGAGAAGACAAATCAACAGGCAACAACAATGCGAGCTGGGACTGGCTAGTGAAAGCTAAAGGCCTTTAGTCACTGGCAGGGAAATCTAAACATTCCCATATCTATGAAGCTGGCTCATTGTGCTGCAGTTGTTACTCTCGATGCTGCGCTGAAAAAGGGATCTCATGATTAAAAAGCCAGTGTGCGGGGAGTTTTGAGTCAAAGCACAGGCATCACAAGCAGCCTTTGTGAAGCAAAGATACCATCTAGGCTGGTTATGTTTTCCTTTTGGCATATTTGTCACCGCAGATAGCACTTCACTGGAGATCGGGGTAGCAGGGATGTGCTGCTGAGGTTGCAATGCTGCAGATGAGATTTAATGCACGTAAACTCTGAATCCTTTAGGGGAAAAGGGCAGCTTCGCTCAAAGCATGAGATGATAGTCATTAAAATGAGGAGCCTAAAGCAAGCAGGAATGAGCTTTGATTTCCATATTGGTCAGTTTTAAGCGTATTTGTTATCCCAGCATAATGCTGTTTTAATTACCTGGAAGCCATCCGTTCACAAATGTCAAAGAAGCATCAGTTTTTCATTTTTTTAGTATATATTTTTTATCAGACCTGCGTGTTATGTGCTCATAAGAAAGGGGTAGATTGCATTAAACACCACACTAGGCAGGTCCCTCCTCACACAGCTAACCTGATTCCGGGAACAATTAATTACAGGTACAAACCCAGCACTTCCACAGCTAATTGTCGTGTTTATACCTACTCATGTAGTTTGTTATGGGAATGCCAACTTCTGCTCAACCAGCAACGGAGAAGAGCCTCCCATCCCTTCCTCCCCCGACAACTTCTGCGCGCCGGTTGCTGTCTCTGCAGGTGCCGAAGCGCGGCCAGAGGCAGCTCCCCATAGCTCTTCCCTGCCCTTCCTGGCTTTTCCCGGCCTCGCCGCTCCACCGCCCGTGCTCCAGCCGCCGGTGGCCTCCATGGTGCTGTCGCCGGCCCTTCCGAAGGCTTTCTCCGGCAAGGCTGCGCCGGGGGCTGCGGCCCCGCGCCTCCGCAGCCATGCGGCAGAGCCGCGCGGGCGGACGCGGCGACCCTTCCAGCGACAGGCCGGCCGCGGCGGAGAGGAGACGTTTCTGGCTCACTGGCTCCTTATCGTGCCCTATGG
Source organism: Tichodroma muraria (assembly GCA_013390105.1). Taxonomy (NCBI): domain Eukaryota; kingdom Metazoa; phylum Chordata; class Aves; order Passeriformes; family Sittidae; genus Tichodroma; species Tichodroma muraria. The sequence goes on along the minus strand of WAAG01012047.1, from coordinate 39,206 downwards.
AAGGAAGGAGGTCGGCGGGGAGAGGTCTCCGGCTGGCTGCACATCGNGGCTCGGGAGTGGAAGCCCCGCTCGCTCGGCCCCGGCCCCGGTGCCGGATCGCGGGGCCCGGCGAGGCCGCGGGACGCAGCCTGGGAGCGCCGCTGGGAGCGGGCGAGGGGGCGAAGTGTGGCTGCGAGGGGACGTGCTGCCTCGGCAGGCACCGCAACCAGCAGCAGGAGGGGAGAACGAAAATCTTCTGCCTGTTCTAAACAGCCTCTAATACCCGTTTTCACCCCCTATTTTCTTCCAGAGCTGTGTTGCTTGTGAAGGCTGAAATCTGCTGTGATGCGTTCGCTCAGTGTAACGCAGCAATTTCCAAGGGTCTCCTCTTTTCACCGCTGAAATTAGTGGGAGTTTTGCTATTGATTTCAATAGGAATGAAACATTTCTGTGCATTTGGTTAAAATGTATTTCATAATAACACCTTATACTTTATTTATAAGCCCCTCCTAAGGCATTTCACAAATTATAGTCACACAAGAATTGATGTGTGAGTGCTGTCTTAATAACACTGTATTTTGTGTTTCAAATATTGTGTTCTAGATACAATATTTACATTTACAAGTGAAAAGGCTGCTAACCTAACAGTTATTGTTCAGAGCAGACAGATGATGAGCCATACATGCTGATGGCGAAGCAGACGCGCATGGGTGTCACACGCGTCGGAGCAGCCTCGCACCGGGCACGCACCGGCTTTAATGGCTTTTAAGAGGTAAGCACGGGCCACCGTGTGCCCTGCCGCAGGAGGCAGCCCGAGCTGCTTTCTCACCCAGGCTGGAGCACTGAAAGGGGGTTTTCCCTCTTCTTTTTTAGCTAGGCTTTTTATTTATAAAGCGAGCAGAACGCCCCCGTGGGCTGGTTCACTTTAGGCGGGATTTCTCTGTGGGGGCAAGTTTACAGTAGCAGATAACGACCCGGGACTGATAACACATTGTCTCCCCCAGGCTTTCCAGCTGTTGGAAGTCCCATTTCATTCACTTTCAATGGCTAAAGGTTTCTGGCTTTTTTTTTTTTTTTTAATTGATTTTTCTGGTATTACTGACTAAAATATATTCTCTCCCCTTTCTCTGGGTAATATGTGCAGTTTAGAGCTATGCTAAGGATTAAACTTGTTCCACTTTTCCGTGGTAAAAACAGCACTACAAAACCTGAAAATGTGTGGTTCTTTTGCATTTTTTTTCCCCCAGCTCATTTCCATTTGCTTTTGTCCTCAGTTTCAGCAGTTGAGCTTTGTGCCACGTGCAGCTGATGAGGCTCCTCCACTCTTGGGAATGGTGTAGGGTCTTCTGTTAAAATAACTCTTCTTTGCAGCCCTGTTTCTAATCGGAGTTTGATTGGCACCTGCAGACACCCGAAACAGCCCCCTCCCCACTGGAAAAAGGCATGGGAATTACAGGTGTGAGAGGCGAGTCTGGGATGGCCGCTTGGGCTCGTTCAAGGAGGGAGCGTTTCCCAGTCCTGCCCCAGAGAGAAGGCAGCGTGGGAGTGCTGCTCTGGCTCGAGGAACCCCTAAAGCCCTGCAGTGCCCAGTGGCAAAGCTGTCTTCCTCCTCTTTGTGGAGGAAACAAAGCGGGTGGAAAACAGAGTGTGGAACATAGCTCCTTTTGGGTTAGCGCTGGGGAATGGCATTAGAGAAGTCTCTCAGCATTTCTTTGAGAAAATAGCAGAAGCTGGGAGGAACCCGCACGAGACGCACGGTAGTAAAGATAGTACGGTTTGGATAGGAGCCAGGTTGGCAATTCCTGCTTTAGAGCGTATCTCAAATGAATTCCTCCCCCAGCATTCTCTTAGCTGTGAAGAAAGAAAACCCCGGTGTATCAGCAGGCAGTTGGGGGAGCTTACCCCGGATAGTTCCCCATCCTAAGATAGTTTGCAAAAGTGATCATGTGGAAGATGAAGGTGCTTTCATAGGGTCTGCAGAAACGAGACCTCAAAGCAATGAAGCCATCTAATCAGTCTGGTAACACTTACTGCTGATGTGTTGTAGATTTCCATGAAACCTCCAGCTGCCAGAACCCCTGCTGTTCTTTGGAAGGTGGCCCTTTGGAGAGAAGACTCTGAGAAACCTGCTTTCCCTCAGGTTTTGCTGTGTGCCTCTGATGGCTACGTTTTAGCACACTGAGAATTTCAGGGCCTCCTGTGCTGTTCCCTTTCCCCTTCCTGGTTATATCCCTGGTGAGAGGATCATGATTTTGAAAATGTGTGTCTGATGCTGGTGGGCTGTGTGCTGGAGCTGCTTTGCCCCCACAAAGGACCATGGTACTGTTTTTGTAGGGCTAGCAGAGGTCTCTGGTGCTGGAGCCTCACCGCCTACGTCGGATTGTAGGTGGGTCAGGTGGTGAGCAGAGGTTTTGTGAGTGACCCAGGAGGATCCTTGTTACCTTCAGGAGCCTGACAGGAGCTGTAAGTCGCCTGGAACCTCCAGCAGAGGTTGCAATTGCCTCCAGGCACCTGACAGACCTCACGTACTCTCTGGCAGCTAAAATTGGTGAGGGTTGCAAATTGCAGCTCTTCCTCCCCTGGGACATACAAGCTTTTCCAGCTGCACCAGAGAAGTTTGTAGATTCACAGATAACCTCCTTCAGGTCAGGCCTGCACCAACTTTGAGAAGTTTATGAACAGTTATTCCACAGAAGTTACCTACAGGGCAACAGAAGTGCTCTGATTTACATGGAACTGCATACAGCAGATAACCATGTTCATCTTGTTACCATAAAAATGTTAAATTATAATGAAGGAAGAAAATCTATACTTCTCCCTGTAACTGTTTGTTTTACCCTTGAGGTTTTACTTGGCAAAGCTGCATTCATACTCTGTCTGTATTCTGCAGCTTTGTGTTTCAAATACTGCAGGGGAGGGTTTATTTATTTTTAAAACTCCCCCTGTCAGACTGGATTAAATGAAAACCCCACCAGTTAAATTTTATAACCTTTTTTTTTTTGCTTTTAAAGAAGCAAGTTGTCCACTTTGATTTCTCTGAATTTAAGTCAACACTGCTACTTTGCAAAGTACATATCCAAACACTTAGATTCTTATTTAAACTATGTTTTTGTTGGTTCTGATGATTTTCTGAGTTATGATTCAATTGCTCTGCGTGAAATGCTGTTGGCTTACACCTGTTTGGGCTGGGGCATATCTAAAACCTCATTGAGACTTACACAGACAAGGACTGCAAAACAACTCTCCTGCAGTAATTGTGGCTCCACCCACTCTGCCTGTGCTTCCCTCCTCTTTCCCTCTGTTTTGCTGGCACGAGTTCTATTTGCTTGTCTGAAGTTGGAGAATCGATACCGATGTTTGAAGCTCCTCAGCCACGAGCCTTGGCGAGTTGGGATGAACCCCCTGGTTTGGAGGTGGCTCCTGGGAAGACTCCCACACAATCTCCCACGCAGATGGACTTACTACTCCACTGTCTCCACGAGTGTGCTGTCAAAATCCTTCATGTGCTGTCAAAATCCTTCTCACTCAAGTAATTTTCCAAAATTGCTGAACTATCCTGGACACAGGCTGGGAAGAACCATAAATGGAAATTTCATCATGCTGGAGAATTCTTCCAAATGCTTTCCTCTCTCTGTCGCTGCCTATCTGGTCTCGGCTGAGTTGTTTTATTTGTTAGTGCTGTGCCCAGCCCTGGGCTCCTCAGGACAAGAGGGATGAGGAGCTCCTGGAGCAGATATCCAGTGGAGGGTAACAAAGATGATGGAGGGACTGGAGCATCTCCTGTGGGGATGGACTGAGGGAGCTGGGCCTGCTCAGCCTCCAGAAGAGATGACTGGGAGGGGACCCTGTCACTGTCTGCCAGGAGCTGCAGGGAGGCGTTTTCCATGGTGCCAAGCAACAGCACACGGGGCAACGGGCAGAAACTGATGCACAGGGAACTCTACCTGAACACGAGGAAGAACTTCCTTCCTACATGGGTGATGAAGCACTGGAATAGGCTGCCCAGAGAGGCTGTGGAGTCGCCCTCACTGAGATATTCCAGACCCATCTGGACACAGTCCTGTGCCATGTGCTCTGGGATGGCCCTGCTGGAGCAGGGAGGCTGCACCAGATGGCTCCCTGAGCTCCCTTCCAGCCTGACCCATCCTGTGCTCCTGTGATTAGCTCACCTTCCCCCAGTGCAAGGCCACGCTGGTGGCAGGAGTTCCACCACACAGACGGATGGCTGAGATACCTCTGTGCCTGACAAGTTCACCTGCTGGATCCGTAGATGCCGAATGCGCCCAGAAAGGAAAGGGACGCACCAAAACTTCCCCGGTGGGGAATGAAGTGCTGCAGCTGCAGTTTCCAGCTGTGGCTGTGTGAGCTGGAGACAGTGAAGCTAGAACCGGTGTCAAGCCCTGCTAGAACGATCCTGTCCTACTGATTTAAAACAAGTCAGGAAGCCAAATCTGTTTTGTAGTCATGCAAGTTCCAGGCCAAGGATGATGCCCCGCACAAACAGTCCTGGCCTATGAGTAGAAGCTCTGACTTACTCTGCATTAAATAAATGCATTCTGAGAACTGCTGAAAAGTTTCACTCGAGCAGTTTAACAGTTTTAACAGGTTTACAGCTCTTTCTTCACACAATATCTCAAAAGATAGGCCCTGAAAACTGCTTGATTTCATACCTAAATCCAATCCATTCATCCTTTCTGTTCTTTAAATCCAGCCCCATGAAATTCCAGCAAGAGCTTTCTTCAGTGCATCTGTTTCAACCTGACTTCAAAAGAATTATCTGAAAGTGCACCAAAATGCACCTATCTGTCAAGACTCTTAAGGGAATACCTCCGACACTCTAAGTGCTGAGAATATTCTGAGGGCATGAACACTCAGACTCAAACTTTGCCAGCTTAAAGACTTTTTTTAAAAAAAATCTTGCCATATTTTGGGTTCTACATTTATCTTCAATGCCAGAAGACATTAAAATACTTTTATTTTTTTTAATATATAGAGGAGTATGCAGTTAAAAATTCTCTAGATCTGCTAAACTGTAAAAGATCCTCTGGACCTTACCCGACCAGGTTGCTCCTGGTCTAAACTATCATTGACTTCTCTGGAAGACGTTTCAGATGAAGTCCAGAAAATCCTCATGCAATAAAATGCTGAAAACATAAAATGTGTCTTTGTTTTGATATGAACAGCAGGTCTGTAAATTAGTTTGATGGGCCTGATAACTTTCAAAATTGTTTAAAGGAAGAGTTTAAATAAGCAGCCAAGTTTTCAGCAGATGTTCCAGGATGCCTTTTTTCCCTAAGATGAAGAGGATTCGCTTTCATTCTTTTCTTCCACACAGGTACATTTATTATTGAATAAGCACTATCATGTGCTCAGTGTGATTAAAAAAAGAAATGGAGGCAGGTCTTGCGTTCATGTAGCTCACAAGAGAAAATAAAAATCCCAAGAGATGGCATGGGGTACAGGACTTGCTTCCACCATCTCTTAAAGGCATAAAAGCATCTTTCCTATTTCTGCTGTGCTCTGCAGTTATGATGTTTTTCCAGCACAGGAAAAAGAAGAAGAACACTTGAACTAAATTTCTAATAGATGATCCTGGAGAAATACTTGTTCAATACATGTGAGTGTGTGTGTTTGAGTTTAGCTCTTGTAGCACAGCCACATTTTCAATGGGATGTGTTACAACCTTGTGGTTTCAGAGAAACTTGATTAGCAGCTCACCTTCCAATACTGGCATGGTAAAAGATTATTTTAAGTTAGGCTTTTGCACTTTCCCAAAAGCTGTGTTTGGAACTGCATCACTACTTAATATTAAATTTAAATAGCAAACCAGTTGTGTACTACCACAGGTATCAAATCTGGAGCAGCTGAATGCCCATTTCCAGATGCTTGTAGCTACTGTTACAGAAAATTGAATTCAGCTGCACCCTGGAAATTGCTTTTGAAATGTCTTTACAAACAGAGAAAAAGGCTTATCTACGATAATATTCTTCTCATGTTCCAAACACTTATATTTTGAAAACTTCAACACAACAGAAATTATATAAAGAATTCTTATTTGACATATTAAAGGCACAATGTTTTAAATTTCATTACTGCTTTCTTGACTGTGTGTCACAATTTCTGTAAAGATCAGGTTCTTGTGCTGAATTGGGAACGTCTTCACTGGGATGAATCTATTGTTTCCCTGCTGAGTTTGATGGTTTCAGTTTGTAGCCTGCTAAAAAGTAGGAAGTTCTGCTTGAAAAATTGCGATAAACAAAACCCTCTCATTCTGCCATCTCTGCGGAGAGGAGCCCTCTGAGCAGGAGTGAGGATGGCACAGACTTTCCATCCAAGCCAGCAAGGGGCCTCTGGAGATGCCAAAAGGAGCTGCTAGCACATTGCCACAGCCTGTCAGCAGAGGCTGTGCCCATTCTTCGATTACCTGGGCTGCTCCCCTTAGTCAAATATTTGCCCTCCAGTCAAGGGAAGACAGAACTGAAGAAGGATGTTTTGTCCACAGGAGCTTGACAGGCACAGAGTGGCTGTGGGGAAAAGGCACAGAAAATCACCAGGTAAACATTTCCCTGGGTTCCCAAGTCAAAACTGCAGCTGGTGCAAGCACTGAGATCTATGCTTCATCCACACTGTGTGTACACTTTACCTACCCTCTATCTGCCCCCCATCCTCCCTCTACCTACCCTCTCTCTGCCTGCTATCAGGTACCACATCCAAAGCTCTGCCTCACCTCTCAGCTTGCTGGATTAGCCAAGTCACGCGTAGTTGCAGCTGAGAGGAGATTTTGGAAGAAAAGAAAGAGGAATTTTGCTCCAAGTCTTTGCCTTGGGTAAACACCACCGTACCATCTGCAATCTCTAACACTTACTTTACAGAGCACATTTAGTGACTCAGATAAAACCCAAACTAATGCAGATTTGCAGAAGGAGCTCCTCTTATTACTCAAAATGTTTGCCAGCTTTAATATCGCCCTGCTGAAGTTTTGGAAAGTGAAGCCTTACAGATGCACAGGGCACACATACAGACAGATACACACGTGGGACTCTCACCAACAATTTTCAGGTAATACCTCAATACAGAAATGGGACTGTGACTTTCATGATATTTTCTCCTCTGTATGTTAAGTCAATGACCTATTTAAATATGTTGGCAGCAATTTATGTGTCTTGTGACTTTATATTCCACAAAGAAATATTGTGTTTTGTGTTATTTACATTAAAAAGACATACCATGTAAAACTTCACCTTTGTTAAAAATCACTTTATCCTAAGTATTTAAATTATTTCACGCTTTCAAAAGGCACAATTATGTATCTAATGAGAACTTCCATTCAGTGTTACACATAATACAAAAAGAGAAAAAATGTTTGAGACATCAATGATAATATTTTAAATATGTTGGCATAGGAAAGTAGATGTCTTTTTTTCTTCACTAAACTGACAGTTCAGTTCTGAAACTTTATTTTGAAAAGATTTTAAAAGGATTCGTGTCTTTAGAAATAAAAAATGTAACAGGCATATCTAAAAAATATAGAAGAGAAAACCTGATTGTTACTACTAATGAAATAGCTGATGACAAAATAGTAGTCTTTTTGATTTTGATCACAAAAAATAAACTGGTAGTGACAGGATATGATGGATAGATTTGACATCCTGGCAAATCACTGTCATTGATTCAATTATTCTAATTCAGAATAAAAGCTGTATACAGTATGTGTTTATGCTACAGTGGAGTTTTTTAAGTGATTGACATTCATCATATTAGTTAGACAGTTTTAAAAGCTATGTCTTTGTTTTACACAGCGTTGTCAAGAAAAAAATAAAGTAGAACCTGGATTGCAGGGGGAAAAAAAAAAAAAAAGCAAACCACTTCCCCAAGTCTTGGTTCCAAACCCATCAAAATATGTTACCATTATTGCATCCTATTAACACGTCCTTTGAAGACTCAATTTCACTCCAGCCATGTAATACACTATTATAAAGACTAAATTTTGAAACTGTAATGCAATCTTACAGCTGGGTGGCTTGGAAGTTCTGCAGAGAAGAAGATATTACCTTTCAAAATGGAAGTCAGCCTCAGAAGAAAGAATGCAAACCACTTTAATTCCCAGGTCAGCTTTGCTTCACTGTTCCTTTGTTTGATGAGAGAGACACAGGGACACACAGAGAACAGTTAGAAGTTCACAAATTGTATATCTGAGGGTACAAAAGCCTGAATTACTTGTGTATTCTGCCCTGCTTTAGACCAGCTCGCTGTGATATCCTTCCCCGAGCTCAAATGCACTCTCCTGGTTTCCCAGCATTAATGTAGCTGTCGGTTTGAATTTCAATCTTGAATTATGTCTGTTGACATAATTTCATAGTGCTGACTTCAATTGTTTGGGATTACTGTTTTGAACTACATAAGGAAATCAATTCTTTCCTCTCTGGTTAGGAAATTCCATTCAAGTGCATTTTAATGCATGTAGTAAGCCATAAGGCAAAGTAATTATCTATAATATATTCTGATTCAAGACCACCCCCCCATCCTCAATTACTAGCCTATTAGGATAAAAACTATCTTATATATTATAAATTTATTATTACATGTTTAAAAAAATGATGTAGACATTTCCTGAAATTTAAGAATGGTATTTCAATTACAGAAATGAATCTTTTAAAAAAAGTGTGGTTTGTTATTTGAATAACACATGTCAACCAACTGCTTAGTTCCATTCCTTTATTTCAATAAACTCATTATTCATACAAAATATTATATGAAAGTATACAAAAAATTCTTTTGGGAAAAATATCCCTTTATTTTTTAATGCAAAAACAAATAGAAATGAAAGGGTATTCGCAATTTTTTTTGGTGTATTTTAAGGAAAGGAACAAAATACTACCTGTTTCCAATGGAGCAGAACAATGGCAGGACCCAACAAAACAGGAGCTTTAACGAAAAGCAAAATCCCAACAAGACCAAAACCAGCACAAAGAAACCAGAACATTAAAAAAAAAAAAGAAAAGAAGAAGGAAGGCATCGTATGACAACACGTATTTTTAAAGACTGCTGGGTCAAATCATTAAGAAAAATGTTTATATAAGCCATTAGCACTCATAATTAGAGTGTCACAGGCACGTGAGTGAAGCTGCTAAGCAGAAATCACTAGAAGTCCAGGTGCTTCTTGCCGATGGCCACGGCGCCGCATCCTGAGCTCAGCAGTTTGGCGGATCCTGCCAGATCCTGTTTGCTCGCGCGGCTCACTGTGCCTGACAGGTCTGGAGGCAAATGCAGCCGCTGTGGCAGGAGATTTTCAGGAGGGAGAGGCACAGAGAGACGGGGAAGAGAGAGGGAGGAAAGAGAGAGAAAAACATGGAGGGGGAAAAAAAAAATAAAAATAAAATGAGTGCAGTAGAATTCATTTCGCATAGCGCGTTTCGAAATGCGGCCTTTTTCCCCGACTGAGCCGTGTTTACCCACGCAAATAAAGCGCTTCCCAGACGCTCTTCTAACCTGACGTGGCAACAGTTTTGTGTTTTCAATACACTGGATTCTGCAAATTGGAATGGATTTTTTTCCTTATGAAAATTTTCTAAACAAACCCCAAATTTACTCAAGGTATTTAATTATATCTACGGGCGTTTCCCCCTTAAAAACCAGTGTTTCGTCTCCATGTCAACCTCTACATCAAATTATTTGATTTCTATAGCACTACAGTGTAAGTATAGTTTTATTTTAAATATGCACACATGATGAAAAGAGTCTGAAAATAAATTATATGATGGTCAAAAGATGGAGAGGGCTCACCCTGGCTGCACATTATTCTGCTACATGTTTCCTCTTCATATTCTACTGATAGTGGCTAATAAAACCAAGCAGTGACAGTAGTTGCATTTGTATAAGGCAATCATACATGTTAATCAAAGCCTGCCCTCCCCAGTGAGTTGTAGGAACATTAAATCCAGTTTACAGATGGGGAAACAGAGACAGAGGTTACATGGCTGCCCACAAGCACATGGTCCTTGCACAATAAACCTTATTTCTCAACTATGACAAAAATATTTCCATTCTCCCTCTGAGGGTCTCTTACAGAGATATATAAAAGATATATAAAAGACATGACATTACCATTTAGCTTTTGTAAAGTAAGGTGAAAATTAATGTAAAACTAAGGCTTTACTTGCTTAATTACTGGCTTGCTTTTGGACCCAGCGAGGCACTGAAAGCTGGTCAGATGAGACAGTTGAGCATCTTCTGCACAGAGCAATAATTTATGAAACTGGTATCACGGAAGGAGCATATTTCTTGAAAGATTTAGTAGGCAAAGGCTAAACTGGGTGGTTCTTTTAAAAGGCACACGCTTCTGAAGGAACAGGAGAACAGCAGTGGCTGCAAAACTATATTAGGAGGCTGCTTGGACTATCCTTATTCTCAGCTTTTGCCATATTTTTGCTTTTATCACACCTAAACACAGCTTCCTTTTCTTCAGTACTTTTGGAACTTCTGCATCATAAGAATTTGATTAAAAAGCATAAGAAATCCTTGAATTTACAGTGAGCTGACTGTTGAATTCCTTGCTGGTTCTGAGGCTGTGCAGCCGGGTGTAACCTGAGAGATGCTCCCAAGGGCTTCCTACTCCTGGCTGTGGGCAGCACTGGGAGAAGAACCGTGCTGTTGTTTCCTCCAAGGGAAGGAATAATGCACGAGGAGTACGAAAGCCTGTGTCCAGGGTGAGGTGCCATACCCCAGTGCTGGAATAGGAGAAAGGTGTGTATTTACCGACAGCATTTTGTCTGTGAAGCACGACCCCCACCTCAACCCCCACTCCCTGTACACAGGAACTCCGCAGCTCTGGCATTTCTCCGTGTTAAACCAGTGCTGTGCTAGAGAATCCCTCACCCCCAGTTCTGCCCTTACTCCACGGAAGGTTAAGCCTGGCTGTGGCTGTGGACTGCAGCCCGTGATGCCTCATTTCTGCCTCAGCACAACACAAACTGGGCATGAGCCTTTCTCCTCTGGCTGCTGAGCAAAACGTTTGGGAAGAGCCACTGTATAACTGTGGGGCTGTGGCCACTGAAAAGCAGAGGAGAAGGAGCAGCCGGGAAAATACACTTGGCAGATCTTTCAATCCCATTTTCTTTCTTAGAAAAGTGTACAGTACTTTGCTGGCAGGGGGATGTGGGAGGTGGAGAGACAAGTGAACTAATCCAACCTTCTCCCACTCCCTGTTGGCATCTCTGCTCCCTCACCAGGAGCAGGAGCTCCAGGGAACACGTAGTAACACTGCCTTCCTCCTGCAGTTACTGACCCTTTGCCAAGTCTGCCAAATGGATTCTGAGCAAGGTGATGAAGAGCAAACAGAACCAAGACTCAGCAAACTCATCTTATGCAGGGACTGACTCAACATCACAGACGGGGAACAACTGCGAACTGCCCTGCCACACTGCCCTGGACTTGAAAGTGTGGTCAGAAAACAAGAAAAGACCTTTCATGTCAACGCTGTGCTCATTTGCTAATATTTATTCTAAACAGAAAATAGGCAGAAGAACGTCTATAAATTTGCAAAGATTTAGATGGGAAAAGTAAAGAATTAAAGATCCTTAGATTGGAGGCTGGAAGTGAGTTAGGCTTTTACAGATGTATTTGTTATGATACAGAATTTCATTATACAGGCATATGCTCTCCTTCCCCATCTCCTTCAGCAAAGAGGATGCACAGTGCTTATTTAGTGACTGGCCATTCCTTTAGTGACTGGCTATTCAGTATTTTATTTTCTTGTCACTGTTTACTCTGAACTTTTCTGACATATTTATTGTACACTATTCAAACCTTGTTCTGAAGACAGAATGGCTTTTCAATAGCACATGTCAGTATATAGCACTTGAATGCTTCAAAAATACCAACTGTGTTATTTTCCTAATATTCTTGTAGAGAAGGCAGCAAAGTTACCTCCATTTTAGAGACGGGGAATTGAGGCACATAAAACACATAGCAAAAGGTATCTGCTAATTTCAGAAACAGAATCTGAGGCAGTTAGGACTTGATTTTCCAGAATGTTTTGTGTTTTACAGAATCACATGTTCAAATGCTAACTTCATTTGCAGCTGAGTGCTTAGTATTTCTTCAAGAACCCCCAAGTCAAGCACTCAGAAAGCAAGAGACACAAAATGAGAGTATTGAAACAAAAATGCTGTGTTGAAGCAACGTGATCACACAGAAGTTCAGTGGTATTGGCAGAGACACACATCATACCTTCCATGATATCCTTCCATGTCTTAATGATGAGACCATTCCTCCTGCAATCCTTTCCTCTACAGTCCATTCCTTTCCAATCCCAACTTTCAAACATTATAAACAATTGCTGGTTCTCCAGGAAGCACATTTCACTGCGTATACCACATTCATCCTTAGATCAGACTTGTTCTGAGCAACAAACCACACCAGAGTCCTCTGAAAACAGCTGAGTATTACCCTGTCATTAAGATCTGAATCACTGGACACACGCGTGTTCCCTGTGAACAAAGCCTGCACAGTTATTTCAAAGTATCATTCCTTACATTTTCTGCGTGGAGAAATTTTCCGTGCGCCCATATACAGGGCTGAAAATATTAATCCTAATAAATATTTTAACACCATTTAAAAATATTCTAAATGTTTAGCCACAAACAAACAAGAAATCAATTTCATGGCATTATACAGACATCTACAGGTTAAGCAAGTGGCCTTTATTTTTGGCACCAACAGGGGCATTGTGGTCACTTGAACTAAGGCAGTAAGAGATGGTACGAACGGGCTGTGATACTTCTGGAACCCCAGCATCACACAGCAGACATTTTCACAGATATTTGCTGACCACAGGGAAACAACCACATTTAAAGTCCCAGTTAAGCACAAAGTGTTTTCTGGTGGACAGACTTCTCTGCTGTTTCCCAGGCTCTGACCTCCATCCCTTTCAAGCTCTCTTTCTCTGATCAGTCTGGATTTGCATCAGTCAGGGAGGATTTTGCTCACTTTGGCAATCCCAATCCTTGTCCAGGCCTTCCATCCCACAACTGCTTTTCATGACAAAAGTGTCTCTTTTCTGGTTGTCTGCAGTCCCCAGTCTCAGCTTTCTGCATCCAAGCTCTTCATTCTTGCCCCTGACAGTCCTGTATTTCTCTTGCCTCTGTTTCCACCCCCTGCTCCTGTTCCTAAAGCCCAGGTCCCAATTCAGCACCAGGCTACCCCTCCTTGCCTCGACCCCTTGTGTTCCTCATCCTCTACTTTGTTCTCCTCCTCCTCTTCCTATCCATTCCTGATCTGTCCTCCTTTCCCCTGCTGGCACTGCTTCCCATTGCTGCTTCCTGCCCCTCTCCCCAGCCCACGCTGTGGGCCCAGGCTCCCCTGGTCTGAAAAGCAGGTAAACACCTGGAGAAGAGTCAAGCTGAATGCACTGAGTGTGCCAAACAGGACAGCAAAACCCCACCCCTGGCAGAGCTGCTAGACATAAAACGATTTTAAATAATTTAACATATTCACTAAAATATTTCGAAACACAAAATTTTCTGTAGCCATGGACAAGCTGGCAGGGCAACGGTATTTTAAGGCAAAATAGTCATGATGTGGCAAAAAGTAGGTGCGCAAGTGAAAATGGGATCCTATAATCACTCTCCTTGGGATAACTTCTTAAAAATATATCAATGGAAGCTAAAGTTTATCAGTGAAAAAAACTAGGGAATGCCAGAGCAAACTTCCTTAGTGCAAAGTTTATTGTGTATCTGCATTATTACAGTGTGTTTAATCACATGATCACACAGTATTTTCACCCACGGAGGCTCTCAGGAAGGTTTAAACTTGGGATCTTCAGAGTCAGACTCATAATTTTCATTCACTGGCTGAAGAAACAACTGGCTGTGGAAGGAGGATATTATGGAACAGGGCACAGCTGGAGAAGGGCCTTGCTGAGAGTTGTGGGGCTGTGTTTTGGGCAGTCGGGAAGGCTTTGCAGGGTAGGAACAATTACACTGAACCCAGCTAAGCACACAGCTCCAGGGCATGCATTACGAAAGGAAAACAGTTTAGACAAAACTTATTACATACTTTGTGTCTGCTCCTCCCTCTGCCTGAAGAAAACTTCTAATTACTTTATTTGTTCTCAACGGAAAAAAAAAAAAAAAAAAAGGCAGAAGTGGAAGATGAGATTATGTAAAGGGAGAAGGGACACAGAGCAATCAGTGAGTCCAGTCCCAGCCCAGAGGACCAAATGCTCTCTAATGGTTTTCTGGGATGCAAAGATCCACGTCGTGGCTATTCCAGGAACTTCCAGGGGGCTGCTACGTTTGGTTGGGGTCAATTTAGTTTTTAAAATCCTACTATACAAAAATACAACAACTGCTTTTGCCAGTGTATCTTACTATATCAAGGGGATTGTTTTAGAGAGGGCTACAAAAATCATATATTCCGTAAAATGCCTTAAGCAATAAAGAATAAAACATTTTCTAGCAACAATGTGATAAGCAGATACAAGTATATTGGCACAAATCTAAACCCCAAATAATTCTGTATGTTACTCCAAAATCATTATTATATTTTCATACCTATTTTAAGTGTAATGCTGTAGCAAAAAAATACATAATAACATCAGTGTTGCAAAATCTCTGAATCTCATTAAAAATGAGGTGATAATTTTCTCTTAATTTGATTCATATTAAAGTAATTTCACAGAAGTCAACCTTGTGACTCTGTTAACAGCTTCATGAAGCTTTAACAGCTGGGCCCAAACTTCTCAAAAATCTTTACAATTCATTTGTTTGGATCCTTGACCAGAAAAAAAAAAAAAAAAGAAAAAAGCTTATTAGTCTGCTATGGCTGCAGCCCTGCCTTGGGGCAGGGAGATGGGTTAATGACCTCTCTAGATCCCTTCTACTTCCATTTGCCACAACTCCATGAAGACTGAAGTCACCAAAGCCGAAGGGATTTGGTTTAGGGGGAAGAGGGGGGTGGGGAGAAGAATTTTAGGAATGCTGGGAAAATGAAAGATGCAGACTCTTAGTTGGGGAGCTCTACATCCTACTTACTTCTCTTTGAAGCAGAACCCTCCCCATTCCACAAAGCCCCCACGAGACAGAAGGGGAGCAGACTGTGGCAGAAGGGCCGAGTTCCTGTTACTGCTTCCTCTTGCTTACGCTGCCCACAATCCACCACTTGCGTGATGTTTCC
>WAAG01012047.1:17500-23937 GCA_013390105.1 Tichodroma muraria | reverse complement strand
GTATGAACACAAAGATGTGCAGGTACAAGGCTAGATTTCTTCCAGAGAGAAAGGTTTTTCTCAAATATTTGACATGGAGGCTACTACAAGTTTTGGCTTCTCTTGCCAAGCTCACCAGTTGAGGGGCACCAGATATCTGTATTCTGATGAAATTAATTCTCTTCTATGGGATCTGTAGTCTGCTGGAGTGACATATCACTTGTATTGACATAACTTTGTAATTACTCACATATCAAAATATTGCAATGAAAATATACAAACATTTTATTACTGCCACACAGTAATAAAACTTCTGAGTTAACGTAAGTTCATTTCTCAATGACTAAACAATAAGCACTTGGCCACTGAAGACATTATCAGCTCTCTCAGCAAGGAACAGAAAAGTCACTCCAACTGGCCTAGACCTGTGTCAGGCAGAAATCACATGGTTGTTGTGAAATTTGGTTCACAAACAATGATGGTGTCTCACAATTGACAACATTTATCTTCTGGAGAGAACAGAGCCAACTCTCACACAGCTGCATTTCAGTCACACAAACTCTTCTTAGACCACTCACTACGAATCTCTTCCATTCCTGTTCATTTTACAACTTGCTCAGTATTTTAACAAATTCAGGAGATAAAACACTTGGTAACTATTTTTCTGCATAATGGACATGAACTCAGTTTCTTCTTAATCTGTTATATTCATTGACACTACGTCATCATTTTTAGATCAAAGGAATAAATCTTTTAGATCACAGACACATTTTCTGCTATGTTTCCTCTTCATATTCTACTGATAGTGGCTAATAAAACCAAGCAGTGACCATAAAAACAAGCGGAGATCATAAAGAACAAAAGACCTGACTTTTAAAAAAAGCATTCTAAAATTTTTTACATTTCAGGTAACTACGATTGACCTACAAGAAACTACAACTATATCAAATCATGCTGAAATGAGTACATCTACAATATGCACATCCTATTTAATTTTTTTTTTTTAAGTTGAAGCACAACCCAAGCCATCATGATGTTAACTATTGCTAACACTGGGTGTTGAGAGAAGGCTCTCAGTAAGAATAACTGAGAAACAAACTTCTACCTGTACAAGTCTGTCTCCTAAAGGATAGATAATACTACTGAGAATATTTGAATACAATTCTAAAACTCTTATTTTCCATCACTTAGAGACTGTAAAATAAAACCAGGGCAATTCTCACTTTCACCTCTCTTACAGAACAGCGATGCTTTACTGTGGGTTTCCAATAGTACAAACAGGTTATTTAAACAGCATTTTTAAGGACACATGGCAAAATTAAGAACCATTAATAAACCTACTTCCTTTTAAGACAGGTTTTGCAAAAATCCATTTTACATTTCAGAACACTGGGCTTTACAGAAGGGATACGATAATACCCAGAAGTCAATTCGAACTCTGCGGATTTGTTCGGATGTGCCACATGGTACTGTTTCTGTTTTCTGCCCAGAAATCTGCATTCCTGACTCTGAATTTAAAGCTTATAGTTTCATAACACTGTCTGTTGTTCAGAGATGCTTGCTTGTACCAAGTACGACTCAGTTCTGTACGTGTTTGTGTAAAATGCATCCCTTGGGGTATTTTCGGGTGGCTGAAGAAGTTCCAGATCTGAGGAGAGAATTTTTTCAGACTGAGGAGAGATGGGTGGGTTCATGGATGTGCAGCTCCAGTCATTTTCAGTGACAGGAAAGGTAAGTACAGACAATTGTCCGAACGAACTCATTCCAAAGAAAAATTCCAGCGTGTGGATTTGTTATATGTGAAGGGACTCAAGCGAAAGATAAAAATGCCAGGAAGATTTGCCTTCTCTGACGCCTGAGAATTCCCAGTGCTGGGCACCACGAGGTGCCCTTAATCACACATCCAAGGAACAGGCCCACTTCAGGTTCTAGCTGGAGTCTCTGGATAATGAAGAAGCTCCCTGCCTTATAAAAAGGGCTGGATCCATCAGTAAAGGTCATCGGCTGCCCAAGGACTGCAGGTGTTCAACTGCTTGTCTGATCCAAAATTCAGAGAAACTGAGGTAATCTTACAAGCAGAGCTGGACTAAATACTTACATAGCACACTATAGTAATACTGATTACAGCTCTTATCAGGTACCAACTGAAAGACTGTCTCTGTCTTGAAGAGTTTATGGTCTGAATACACAAAATGGGCAGAAAAATTAAAAAGAGAAAATATCAAGGCAGAAGGAAAAATTTCACGACATATAAACACCGCATTAATGCCAGAGCTTTTTTTTTTCCTTCTAACTGAAAAATTAATGCTTAGAAAGGTGATTGAAAGAGAAGTTCTATTTTAATTTCTTCCACGTGAAGAAAAAGCCATAGGGAAAGAAATTAAGTGACAAAGGGCTGAAGAAAAGATAGAGAGAAGAAAGGGAATGATGGAGGGCAGGAAGAGATATATTAATGTAGGCACGTTATAGTTGAGGTTGGAATGTATTGTCTAAATCCTGAAGTGAAATAGTGTTCTAAATTCAAGCAGTAGTTCATGAGCCTTGATGTTATCATCTATGTCCAAAGCAAGGACATTTCTGCTGTGGATCTGTTCTTTTTGCTGAATATCTCCTCCCTGAGCTTACGTAAGAGGAGTGTGGGCCCCGTGATGCAAGTCTGAGTAATTCCAGGGCTCTCAGGACAGCCCGGGTGGATGCTGATGTTCATGTCACATTCCCTTCCCTGACGGATTCATCCGACCTAATTGCAGCTGTCTACAAGTCAGCCGCTCAGTCTAACCCACATTATGTACTCAGGGTGGGATGAATCCTCCTTGCAAGTGCTTGTCCAGGTCTGATGATCAGTCAGGAAACCTGAGTGACTAGCTTAAACCAAATGCTTAACTTGGAGTCTGAAAGGTCAAGGGGAGGAATTCGGTCCTACAGCCCTACGAAGCTTCCTTCTCAGTGCATCAGTGCCTGCACTGTGTCTGCTCCTCCTCTGTGGATGTGAATGACATTGCAACATGCCACGGAGTGCAGATTTCGTACCACACCACAGATGGTTCACTGGAAATGTTCCAGAGCTGCTGGTGATGCCCACGACGCTCTACAACAACTTGAGTCTCTCTGCTGGGAAGTCTGAGAAGTGTTCAAGGCACTGTTTGTACAAACAAAAGCTGTGCATGTGAGGAGGAGGGAGAAACAGCATTCAGAGCAGAAGCCTCCGTTCCAGCATTACAGCGTTGCTGTCACCCTCTAAAATTTCAGCTAAATTGAAAACCTAAACAAATATTTGAGTTTGCATCCGAAACTATCTGTAAAGCTCACTGCAATTTACCAGGCTTCTGTCACGTTTCAGAAAAGTCTTTAATACCCTCCTTTAAAACCCTTCACTGAGGGTGTGCAACTGCACTGAATGACTGCTAAAATGTGTTCTGCCTCCTGATAAAATCGCCCAGATAGAGTTCAACACTCCGCAGAAAGGTTCTGCTCCAAGACAGGGAACTCACACTGGCAAGTCTCCATTACAAGAGCATTTCAATGATGGTTTGTCAACTTAAAAAGTAAATGTTAGCTGGGACTGGGGGTGGGTGGGTATTGTTTTATACCAGGAACAGCCCAGGACTGTGTATTTACTTTTTAAAGTCAGCTGGAATTAAAAAATTTCCACTGCTAGGCAGCCCAGCACGGCTGTGAAGCATTTCTGGGCGTGTTCCTGGAGCACAAGCTGCCCACAGGGAAGATTCATTGCCCCTGTGCCCCAGCCCACCCTTCCCTCCTCCAGACACGAGGGCTTCGGCAACAGGGAAGTGCCTCGGATTGGTGCAGAAACATATTACACCCCCAGAACACAACAATTATCACATTTGTAAAGCTTCAGGGATAGGAGTGATTTAATAGCTTTTTGAAGCAGACTAATTTTCTGGAGCTTCTTATCCTTTCTTTTTCTTTTTTTTTTTTTTTTTTTTTTTTTTTTTTTTTCTTTATTTGTTTTTTTTATTTTGCTTTTCATGCATGGACAAGCTCTTCTTTGCTACAGGTATTTTCTGGGTCTGCTTTGCAGCACTATTACGAGTGGAGGAACACAAATTATTCACTTTTTCACTTCTCTAGCACTGTTTTAAATCACTTTAAAACAGAAGTGAAAAAGGGCTATGTAAGTGCAAACTACTGCTCCTAGCCTGTGTTTTGAAAGCAGGCATCACTTAGACAGGTAAGTGTGTTGCTGGTTTACAAAGCTCTGCACGTTTACAAACCAGGGATGCTAAACAGATGACCGGCTTATTTTTTCAGCTTTTCATAAGCTAGAAACTTCAGCTCTGCAGTGGCAAATGCCACTGGGAGACACTTCATGCTAAGGCAAAAAGCAGGCCAGAAGAGGGGAAAAAAAAGGCATTTCTGCTATCACTGTCTTCTCACCCTGACACTGGCACTGATATAGGGAGTATGTTTAGTTCCTGTAACTCCCAGGTAAGGATGCAGACATTACATAATTCGTATTCTAATATCTCTTCAGCACTAATCCCCTGTGACTCAGGGCTACAGTTTAAATCTCCAGGTAACAAAGCCTTTTGTAGCCTTGCTTCCAAATAATCTTTAGACTTCAGAAATCCCTGAAGTGTAATTTAATATCTGTAATATTGGCTCAACCTGTTTTGGTATGAAACCTCACGGTGGCATATTTTTATTCAGTGATTGATTTTACTTATTAAAAGGAGAGAAAAACAGCGTTGGTGACCAAGTGGTCATTCTGCCCACCCTTTGGGAACCCCATGCTTTAAAGGAACTTTAAACACAGAGTGAGAAGGGGAAAGGTTAAAAGACAGGTCACACTAATTTCTTTTTAAACAACTCTGTTTCAGACAGTAGGTCCCAGTGAAATGAAAATATAAATATATGAAATAAATGAAAATAAATGAAATACGAATGGCAGAAGCTGCTATCACGTTAAATGCAAGATTTTTGTGACTAATTTTGATTAAGATAAGCACTGCTATTTATTGGAAAGTTATGGGGAGGGTTGAACATTTGGGCAGATTCCTACATCAAAAATGTGTTTTGTAAAGAAACTATATGTCAAATTACAGCTATTTGCTTTCAGCTTTCAGTAATTTCGTTTTGTACTTTTCATGTGTCAGTATTTTTTTCATTTCACTTCTTTATTCTGTACTACAAGTAAGTCTCTTTAGAGCAATAAGATCTCTAAAATCCCTTTAGTGTTTAGAAATGTCAACAATTCAGTAGATTATACTTGATGAATAGGCCAGATAGAAAAAACCTGCCTCAAGTTTTTATCTCAAGTGAAGTAAGGTGCTTTGAAGAGCACTTGATTTGAGATTTAGAAGCCTGCCACTATTCAGCCAGACACTCTTGAGAGCTGTTAAATCCTGACCCATAGCATGAAAACAGGTTGCAGGGAGGGAAGAAACACCAGTAAGAAATATATTTTGTACTCCCTGTGTAATTATTTCTTCTAAATACCATTTAAACATTTCTTCCTATAAATAAGTAAAAACCTAAGAGACAAGGCAACCTTATCAGAGCATCTTATTTGAGTATTTTGAATGTAGCTGGAACTTGCCAGGGGGAACAGCTACAGCACTGGAAAAAGATGAGGCTCTAAAGGAAAAAAAAAAAATCTAAATGGTTCTTTCCATTTGAATAGACTACACTGACATACTAAAGCTTCGCATTTTTGACAAGAGACATAGAAAACAAAGAGGTTTTCACTTCAAAATATGCAGTGGAAGCACACGGAGTGGTTTGGTTTGCTATAACCATAGAAAAATATTTTTTTTCCTCCTTCGCTATCACTTCCACAGTCTAAAGCCAATCTCAATACCAGACTACAATGAATTCATTCAACATCACAAAGCAATCAGTTTAAGATATCTGCACAGCAATAATAATAATATCAGATGAAAAGTAATGCAAACTGTAAGTCAGCCCCTTTGTAGGAATATCTGTTCTTAGCAGATTATTGTGCTTGTGCACAGGCTCTCTCCCCCAACACTGCAGCTTTGTAACTGGTTCCTTGAATAAGAACTTAGTTAATAACCTAACAGCAACTGACCACATTATTTGGGCAAATGTCTCATCAGTATCTCCTGCCCTACTTTCTGCATCTCTGAGTTTCATAGGGATATAAAAGAAAAGGCAAAACTAGGTCATTCCTGGGCTGAACAAAAGAATTTTTGTAGTAGTATAAATTACCGACCTTTCTAATAAGTCTGTCTTTCCCAGCAAACCAGGTCATCCAATCCAACTCAACTAATTAATGGTATCCTCCAATAACTAACAATAACTGCACACAATCCAACGAATTTGGGAGAAATATTTCTGTGGCTTTTCTAAAGCTGTTGCACTTAAGAAACACTCTCCTAAAAAAGAATAAATTTTGGGGATTGTGTTCAATTATTAGTTGGCATACAGTAATTACTGTTACAGTAGCTGTCTTGTACTCACTGACAAACATC
>WAAG01012047.1:0-12500 GCA_013390105.1 Tichodroma muraria | reverse complement strand
TGGCAGGTGTTAATGTGCTCAGAGAGAGTCTGCTAACAGCCCATGACCTGAAGGAACTCTCTAACCAGGAGCAAGCAAAGCACGACTGATTCAAAGTAGGACAGAGCCACTTCCATATCAGGGACCCTCAGAATCTGTGGAGCTGAGAGGAGGAAAGAGCCACTTCCATATCAGAGATCCACAGAATCTGTGGGGCTGAGAGGAGGAGAGAGCCACTTCCATATCAGAGATCCACAGAATCTGTGGGGCTGAGAGGAGGAGAGAGCCACTTCCATATCAGAGATCCACAGAATCTGTGGGGCTGAGAGGAGGAGAGAGCCACTTCCATATCAGAGATCCACAGAATCTGTGGGGCTGAGAGGCTCAGCTCCTTGCCTGCTCAGCACACCTCAGAACTGCCCCCATCCAAGGGAGCAACTCCTCTGGAATACTCGAGGGTCAGGTTCATGCACGTCCTTGTCTGCTCTCGTTTCCCTGCTGCACTGCCTCTGCTGGTGGCTCTTCTGCAGCAAGGGAAGCTCCAGCACCAAACTGGATAACCCATAAGTGATGAGACTCTATTGATTAGCAATATGTTTGAGCTTTACTTTCCTGGATTAAACAATTACCAAGTAGCCTAGATAAAAAGTTCTCGAACTCTGAAGAGAGGATGGTAAATAAAGAACAACTGTCAGTGATGCCAGGTTGAGGAAAAAAAGAAAAAAAAAGAAAAAGAAAACAATTTCAAACCCATTGGGCATCAGAACCAAGCAGGGAAAAGTGGGTCACAAAAAACATTGAGAACATGACAGTTTTTCTTTTTAAGAAGCACAGGTGCTTTACAACATAACGAATAATAGATATATCTAAATCAAATGGAATAGTAGATGTTGTTGCAATGGTGGAAGTGACAGTTCTGTGTTAGGTCACTTTACAGATAAATTCTACAGCACAAATGGCTAAATTCAGATATGGCAATTATGATTCAGAAAAAAATTATGTAAAGTATTCAGTGTAGCAGCCATACAAATCTCTTGGAATAAAAAGAACTTGAAATAATAAAAAACTTGCCAAATTTGATTTAATATCTCTTCTTCCTTGCCAAAGATGCTGGTTACTAGACAAGGAAAATCTTATATAATATGAGCAGCATAACACTTTCATTTGGATCCCTTACAAATAGCTTCAGCTGACATTTAGGTATCAAGTAAAACAAGTCAGACAGACATGGCTGTGACCATAGCAAAGGAATATTTAAATGTGGAATGTAGAAATGCCTCACTGGCAGAAGAACAAGGATATGGAAAAACATGGGCAGGATGTTAACTAATTCAGCTAGAATTGTCAGCATTGTGGGGGAAATTGTATGTGCCTTTTTAAAAGAGCTTACTGCAAGGAAAGCAGGTGTATCGCTTCTCTGAGTTTCTGTAATGTGAGTGGGAGTGATTGTTACCAGGAGAAAACCTTTCCTTTCGTCAGACCTCCTGATCCATACCCAGCAAAGGGCAGGGAAGGCCAACAAAATGCCTTGGTGTTACTTATCAGTGGGTTAATCCCACGCTCATTTGTGAGATAATGTGTTTTCTATGCCAATTTCATTAGAAGCAAGAACTAGATTTTATTATAGCAACAGAAAACCAGAAGTCCTGAAACAAGCCCGTGAGCCAACTCCTCATTTCAGCTGCAAGAATAAACGAAGGAAAGGATTTTTCTCCCTCTGCACCTGACAACTGATGTGGTTTTTGTTTGATTGCTGGTGCACTGCATTTGTCAGGTTTTCTTCAGAGATGTAAAAGAAATCAATCTACTGCATGTTGCTTCCGTGAGGTACGCTTCATTGCTACTAGGCTAGGCCTCAGCTTTTTGTTTCTAATCATCTGTTTCTCCTGATTCTTCAAAATAGTTTATTTAGCTCTAAGAGAATACTTTCCCCGAGAACAGTGATGATGTTCCATTCTTTTCACTGAAATGCTAAATTCTGTATGTTCCTCTTTCATTCCAGTACATCCCTACTCAGTAACCTCTTAGTCCTCCAGCAATCCCTTTATAAATGTATTGCTGGTTTATCTCACTTGATGCTACATCCTCCTTAAAACATCATTCCAGACACAGAAGGAAAACAGCCAATTATTTCTATTCCCTAGCCTCTGCACAGGAGTTCTGATGAGGAAGAGAGCATAAAGTATCTTCAAAGTCCTTATCTATCAGGGGGAAAAAAAAAATCACACCAGTGAAGAATGCCTGTGTGTCCCAAGTACAAAATCCCAGTAATCTGAGTACCTCCATAAATGATGGAGAGTTTTGAGCAATTTCAGCCTTGCCTCTCCTCCTCTACTACCTTTCTTCCTCCCAGTCCAGGGCCAGTAGGAGTCACAATTCTTGGGTGAGAAGGGTGAATGGATAGCTAATCCCACAGAGCTGTGGCCATGGCAGTGACCTCTCCCAGAACAGGTGGACTTGGAGCAAGCTCAGAGACATCAGAGATGTCCTGTGGTGTCACTCCCTGACGACTCTGAGCACTCCTGGCAGCTCTAACTGAACATTTTCTAGCTCTTAAGGCTGAGTGTACCCATCCCCAGAGCAGTCAGTCCTCCTGAGCACTACCAGCACCTCTCCAGCCTGTCTTGCAACACATGCGGTCCACCTCCTGATGGCTTACCCAAGAATATGGGACACGGTTAAAAAATCCCCACTAGAGAGAGAACAGCCTTTTCCAGAACTGCCTTTTCCAGAACAGCCACTCCAAAAGTGCCTTTTCTAAAGGCACAACACGTTGCATGCAAAGCCTGTGAGGTGAAGGTGCCTCCACTCAAGTAAAAAAACCAAAAAGCAAATCCACGACCCTAACCTATCACTGGCAAACCACAAAGCACAATGACAATACATTTCAGCATTAAAAATGACTGTTACAGCATGTGTCTTTAAACAGATAGCACAGCAGCTCTTCAGCAAATAGAAACCAAAAAAGGAAAAGACAGTTACAGTCAATGCTTATTTTATAAAATTTTACCTAAGGGAGTTCCCACTACTCATGAACTGAGAAAGCGCAGATTTAAGAACCAAGATCTATTATTAAAATCCTCACTTCTGGAGAGGCTGTGTGTTTCTGACTTTATTCCATATGACTGTAATTGTGTACATGCAGGATGGCAAACAGGAGGGCACTAGCATTTTTTAGGAAGGAAAATGTAATTATCTAAACCCCCAGTATTTTTAATTAAAAGAAAAAGGAAAATGAATGAAAAACTTTTTGATGCTGTTGTGCTATTACAGTTGGATTTTTAATCACACCAATTATTTCTAAGAAGCACATCATTACACGCTTTAAATTAATTTCTACTTAACAACTTTAGGTGATTAGGTCTTAAGTATAACTCACATCATAAGTAGGGGAGAAAATGACAGTTTGATGTTACATAATACGGTACAGATGACACAGGCTGCTTGTTACTCAAGACTTCCACAATTTTCTTTTTCCTTACTAAAAAGTTCCACTGTTCTTGCCACCGTATCATTAACAGGATGAGACTCCAAATTACAGCCATTTAGTCTAAAGTGCTCCAGTTTGAGGTGAGGTCTTGCACAACAACTAATGACACATCCTGCCTGACAGGACTTGTGTGGGATAGCAGCCGCCAAAGCCGACAACTTTCCAGGTTGTCAGCTTCCAGCTACGGATATTTATTGACTGATTAAATGGTCCTTTCACATTCTTGTCTAATTGAAACTTAACGTGAACTAACCACAGCACAATTACAGTGCACAATACACATTTTGGATGATGCACTCATTTCCTACTTTTTAAGCCAATCCAAGATCCCAAAGGTCTGTGTAACCTCATGTGCATGTATAGTTCAACCCGGACAAACTCTGTCAGAATTACAGCACACATTTGTATTCTCTTCACAGCCCTACAACCTGCTTGGGGAGCACCAAGATCTAAATTTTATATTTTTAAAGGTAGCTCTGTAAGTTCTATGAAGCCATTTATTATTACAAGCTAGATGAATTACTCTGGGAAAATACAGCTTGCACCCAAAGGTACACTTAAAACCACCTTTGCTGGAAGGATTGGACTCCATTCAAGAATATAGCAAATCCAGTATAATATAAACAATACAGAAGAATATTTTCATGGGCACCACATAGTTATTGAGAGCCTGATTTTGGAATCTAACCCAGTTTTGGTGAAGCAATAGCTTGTTTATTTCATTTGAGTTTATTCGAAGTTCCAACTTCTGAAAGAATTATTCCTTCGCTGTTGCAATTACATGCTGTGGCCTCAGAAACACCATGGAGTTGCCAAAAATCTGCCATTTTAAAAACAACAGCCAGGTAATATACAGAGTATCAGGTTAAAAAGTTAACCTTCCAGCTAAGCATTAGAAATCCAGTCCGTCCCCCATCTTCCAGCTTTGCATTCCAGACCTGAACTTCCTTACAAGACCTGGCACAACTCTTGTTAAATAGTTGAGTTCAGGTAAGAAATTCCAGCCTACTAAAGTCGGTTATGCTAGTCAGGGTATAGACTCCACTGTTATGCAGAGCTTTCTTATTAGGAACTGAAATAAGGAAGAGCCGGAGTGACTTCTGGAAAAAGAACATTCTTTTTAATAGAAGCTAAATGAACTGGACGTGAAAAAGGAAGTCTCTTGCTCTGGCTATGTCATCTGAGGGGAAATACTTTCTTCTGGCATACAGGTAAAATTATTAAAGCAAACAGAACTTTTCACTTATTATATGAATAAAATTATGAATCAAGTAAACAGAACTAATTACGTAGGACTTTTCCTCCCTCTTAGTATAACACAAACATCTGAAGCTTTGAAAAAGTGAGTAGTGAGTCATGAAGAGCCTAAACCAATCTTATCACACACACAGTGAGACATTGCTAAGTAGGGCATGCACTGCCAAATGCTGGAGCTTCTACCCTGTGAAGTTTTCACGTGTTTATCTTGGGTCATTATCTTTCTTTCTCTCCAGTGTGTTAAGGGTAGCACAACTTACAAAGACCCCAGGTAAGTCCAAGTTATGGACAACACATTACGAAACCAATCATTGCAAAAATACTCAAATATTGCTTACCTAGCCAAAAAAGCCTCCCAAATGTACTACAGACTTCATTCTTTTAAATTAGTCGATGCCATATTTTGATCAAACATCTCATTCCCGAGCTACACTTATACACAAGTCACAAGAAATGAGAAGAAAAAAGAAAAGCACAGTAATTATGCTGCAAGAGTTGTGTATTTCTATTAACAGCAAACAATTATACAGTAATTTTCAAATTAGGCACTCTTCTTACTTTGCATTTTCAAGGTCAGTGACTTACTCCGTGACGGCTGTAATTCCTGCTCATTTACACTTCTACCATTTTTAGTATGGAACACTCATCTAAAACCAGAAACTGACACCGAATAGCTTTTAAATTCTAGACTCCTAATGAAAATGGTCATTGATTTCAGAAGAAAGCCACTGACTAAACTCCAGGAGATCTACAAGATGAGAAGTTGTGCTTGGCGATGTCAGTGCCGTGTTGGGACCTCAAGGATTATTTTGACATATCAATAGGTATCTACAGGATGTGACAGGAAACATGAAGTCTGACAGTTCAGAGTTCTCTTTCTCCAAGAAAATCTGCCTTCACAGAACACCTGAAAACACAGAAATATCTGGAGATACCGGGCTTTTAGGTAAAAAGAGCAAACTACCATGAAGAGGCAAAAAAGCAAAAATAAGCACCAACCATAAAAAAAAAAAGCAGAAATCAGCACCCACGGCTTTCCCCTAGCTCAGAAAAGCATTTTTAAGACATTTTAAATATATTATAATACTTGGATTGAAAATTTATCTGTTCTCACTTATGAACTTACTAAATAACACGAAGTTTATTTTAAGAGGTGGAACTGGTTGGGGAGATGATTGCTGAGAGCAAATGTACTGGAAAGTTACTTCTCTGCAAGTGCTCAGGAAAAGACAGAAGCTTTGGAGAGAATGCTGTTCTTCTCCTTGAAATAAACAAACAGTGACCTTTTTTTTTGTTCCAAGCCTTGTCCTCTATGCACTGGCACAGTCCCACGGGCTCCTTAGCTGGGGCTCCACCACTGAAATGGCATCTGTACATTTCCATATGCAATGACATAAAAACGTTGATAATGAATCACAAAAAACACATTTTCTGCTAAAAAAGATATCTTAAAAATGTTGAGAAGAAAACGGAATTCACAAATTTTCCTTCTTTTGCCCCTTTCAGCCAAAAAGGATAGACTGTCACTCTTCATTGCCTAAACAAGGGGTAAAAACAAAGGAGACAAATCCTCCATCTACAGGACAAAATATCCTAGCCTGAAGGCCGAATGTACACTTTGGAAAAAATAAAAAAAATATAAATTCATATTTAATCTATATAAAANTATATTTCTAATCTATATCTAAATATTAATATATATTTAATATTATAATATTAACATTAGAATACCAATATATAAATAATAATATATATTTCTATAAATATATATAGATATATTTATAGAAATATAAATTCCTGAACTATCCTTCACTCTTTGTCACCCACATCCACATTAATACTATTCTGTAAGGTGTGAATCTTTCAATAGCTGCCTTTGTGTGCCCTTTATTCCTGAGGCTTTATTAGGAAGCTGAACTGACAGCCCAAGTTTCCTGGACCAACCTTCTACTGATTTCTTTTCTTTCAAGGTAAAGAAGCCTCTCAGGATTATACAGAGAGATCTTGCACAGAAATTTGAACAGAGAAAACAGAACTATTCCACTCCAGAAATAACCAAAGCAAGCAAGCTGAATGAAACTGAAGTCTACCAGGTAGGTAGGTTGCTTCATGAAGTTATTTTTTCATTTGTTCAAACGAGAAAGACAAAAAAAGAAGGATTTGGAAATTACACAAAGGGTAGCGAAATTAAGATATCTGTCTCATTAAAAGTAGACACAAACACCTAACTTGTCTCTCTAAAACAAAATTACGAACAACAGAAATGATAATATGGTCTCTGTTGCTAATCAAAATGACTTTGGCATTA
The DNA here is from genome assembly GCA_013390105.1 of Tichodroma muraria. Taxonomy (NCBI): domain Eukaryota; kingdom Metazoa; phylum Chordata; class Aves; order Passeriformes; family Sittidae; genus Tichodroma; species Tichodroma muraria. The sequence continues at coordinate 5,466 of WAAG01012047.1, read as the reverse complement.
TTTTGTCTAATATTTTTCATGTGCATGCATTAAAATATGGATTTTTATAAACCCAAGAAATTACCCACAAAATCAAGATTATATTTCTCTCTTTTTCCAGGGAGCATCTAATCTGTATGACACGAAGTCAGCTTGTGGCTTTCACCCTGCACATAAATTTCTGCCAAGCAATTAGTTGAAAGTCACCTTAATGGTAGGAGGAAGTTACTCATTTCTCATATTTAACAGCAGACAAGAACAACAATACCAATTTATGGTGGAGGTAAGGGTTTGGTTTCATTTGCTTTTTATTCAAGTATGACGCATGAGAAAAAAAAAAAAGATGGACACGATTAAAACAGTTAATGGGAAATTTGAATAACACAGCTATGGGTTATTTTATGGCCTGCATATCAAATCAGATCATTAACTGTTTTTTGATACTGCAGGGTGCAGAAAATGCTTTTTGTGTAAAAAACCACTTTGAGACACCATTTCTCTAAGATTGTGAACATGAATGGTATTATTTAAAATTATTTTCCTTGTTATGATTTAATTATTGGTAAATAATGACATTTTATTTGCGGATTTCAAGACATTTTTGAGGAGACTTAAGCTCACGCAAGCTCTGCAAGCAGACAATTTTAGTATTGCATATGTAGGAGTTTAATTTATGATAGGCTTTCTCTTCGTTTGTAAACTGTTACTCTAAAAAAAAATCCGAACAATTTGAAAATACTTACAATTCTCGCTACACTGAACTCCATGACAAATAAATACACCCTAAAAACCAACCTGCAGCCCTTTCTGCTAAAATTTCTTTCACTAACTTCCCATGCTATGAATGCTGTGTTGACAAACAGAAGCAGGAGAAGTTGGTGAAGGCTTACACAAGGGGCCAGCTCTCCCCAAAGCCTTGGCAGCTGGCGGGAGAGGAGGCTCCTGGTACTGCTGCCTGCAGCCACTGCCCAGTCCGGGAACCACCTTCAGCGCAGGATGCCAATGGAAGTGCCACCGAGGCCAGATCCCTGCCGTGCCAGAAGGGCTCCCACTGGGAGCCTCATATGCTTGTGGCACGGAGCGAGGCAGAGACCCGAGGCTCTGCATCCTGAAACAGGCTGCAGACGGAGGGGTGGCTGCTCCAGCCACCGGGAAAACCCCCTGACAGCAAATGGTGCCTAGCAAGTCTCACTTCTAGGAAACTGCATGCAAGAACCGTTGAGATAGCATGAAACAGGTCCTGCAGCTTCTGATGCCTTAAGTTTCAGCTTTTCCACTTTTCAGGCTCTGTGCTGTTTCAGTGTGTGGTTCTGGGTTTCATATTGAGTGTTGGCGAGCCCTCTTCACAGGGTAGGGGAGACAAAACAATTCCTTTCCTATCTTGGGACCAAGGACAGCCGATACAAATTTCAGGCCCAAGAGCAAAACCAATGGTGAAGTGAGGAGAGAAAAACAAGGAGGATGGAGCTTTATAACGTGAAGCTGTAATTGGGCAATTAACTCCAATATGCTAATGAACCAAAACCTCTAAAAGTGTGGGACCTCATGGCTGGTTGCCCATTTTGTGACCATCTTGGATTTAACCTGGGTGTGCCCCAGCAGGGCTCTTGTGCTGCCCAGGCTGTATCCATTGAGGCCTTTTAATAAATCCCTATTTTATTCCTTAGCTCTGGCTAGTCTCTGTTCCAGGTCAGCCTTTCTAGGCATCACTTCACTGCTTTGACTCAAAAGCTAAAGAAGAGTAAATTTTATTTCTCTGCAGTTTCTTGGATGTAAGTACCCAACCTTTAATTCCACATAGCTCAACAGAGGTATTGTGGTCTTCTCTTTCTTAGATCAACTTCATTGAATAAAGCATTGATTAAATGGTCATTAAATTACACTTCCCTTTAGAGTCTAAGCATGTAGATATATGAGTGCTCTTGACATGCTGCCCCAGGAGGTAAAGAGCAAAGAATTCAGGTGTTCCTTTGATGCAAACCAAGCCTAAGGTATTTAGAAAGAAGGCACAGCTTCTTTCTTTTTTCTTCTGGAAAGCAGAATTAAAGAAGATACCATGTCATTTTGTAATAAATGAAACAAGATTATTGAGGAACTCCTGAATTCATTACTGACTTTCTCTCTTAGCTGGAACAATCTTGGCCAGCTGCTTGGGTTAATAATGGAGAAAGCAAAAACTTTCAACCATAAGAAGAATCTGATGCCTAGGCTATTAATAGATTTTGTTTGATGTCAAACGCCAAAAGAAGAACTGCTTATTTGAAATTACGGGGACACTATATAATATTAAAATGTGTATTTCTTCAGGTCTTCAGTGTCTTACAATGGAAAGTCAAAGGCAGAACTTCATCTGTGATGAAAAGGAATTGCTCTTCACTGACCTTCAAACTCACCACTACTGCTACTTGTCTGAAAGCTGTCAAGCAGTTCTACAACATTGGTTTTTAACATGTTCAGTAAATATCTGCTCTCTGTATAGAGTGAAACAAATCAATCATTAAAGATTTTATCAGTGATAACACAGTACTTAACCGTGGGAAAAAAAATTAAGGAATATATAGAAATCATGGCCTACTTGATTTTTGTTATTTCTCATTTTCTTTTTTCTTCAGCACAACATCCACTTCCATTGCAATTATTTCACAAAAAAGACTTTGTCTTAAAAAAGTTTGCAAATTGTCTTACATTTTTAAAGGAAGTAGATAAGCAAGCTGCAAGAGACCTAAAATTGAACGATTTAGAGTAGCCAATGTTTTTATCCTAAAGGTTGTAAAAGAGTTTATACATATACACAGCACATATATGCACATACCTTTTTGCATTGTGTAGGTGCAGCACTGCAATCTACAAATGCATCCAGCCAAATTTAGCTAGCTAAGCAGAGAACTAACTAAACCTCGTTCTTGGTCTCTGACAAGAAAGAATAATTTTTAAGAAGAGGTAACTTTCAGTTTGTTTTCTTAACTTAGAAATAATTTTTTTTTCTCTGTTAATCATTTAGACATTATAAATGATCCTGGGCACCCAAAAGAAGGAGCATTTTTATGGTCCTATGAACATATGCTTTATGTCAAGAAAACTATATTTTTATACATAATACAGCCCCATAAAAAGATTATGCTGAAAATAGCCCTAAGACAGAACAAATCATAAAGAAGTTAGTGCATGTGTTAAGCCTGTAGAGCCAAAGCATAAAAATAATATTCTTCTGACATTGTGAATGAATGTCACTTTCATATTTTTGTGGGAAAATTTACATGGACACTTTGAAGGCAATTTGTGTCTCATGCATGTGGTTGCCATTCTTCTATTTCTTAGTATATTTTTAGAACTTGGTAAAGATAGTTCTGGCTGTTCAAATGGGATTTGTTCAAATGGCATTACCTTGGCATATTGATATTCATTTTGAGAGAATGCTTCTGCTCAGCTGGAAAAAAACTGCTCCACCTTTTGTTATTAAAGATATCATATTTAGATACTATGTGACTGAAACAAAGAATAAAAGAATTTTGAGAAATATTTCCTATAACGTGATAGTTTGGCTTTTTTGAGTAGTGTTTTAACTCTCAGAGCCAATCCTTGTAAGCACATGAAAAGCTGCCTATGAATGAAAAGCCTATGAAAAGCTGACCAAAGCTGGATCAGACCTCACTACCACTGCAAACAAATAATTGACAAGAAGGTCACTTGTTTCTCTTAAAAAAAAATTCGTAGTGTCAACTGAAAGAGCTAAAAATGATGTCACTTTTGGTACTTTTTGTATTATTTGTCACAGTAAATGTAAAGGGTTTTGCCATTAAAACCTGCTAGAGGTTTATATCAAATTGATTGTATTTATAATAGTAACTTCAGCCTATTTGAACCAGAAGGAACCAGCTTTTACAGATGAGACACGGTTTCATTTCCCCTGAAAAACATTAGGCATTCCATCTAAACTATAAATAACATTGTATTTTATGACTAGCTAAATCATTAATCAAGGTAAGTATGGGAAAGCCAAGGGATCTGAGTTTACTTGGAGGCTGATTGCCCAGCAACCACTGCCTGTAATTCCCTTGTAAAAGCAGCAGCACGGTGTTCCTGCAGCCCGTGGGCTCTCACAGCACATGTTCTTGTCCTGCAGCAGGGCAGGGAAAAATAAAGAATCCAAACAAAACACTTGCAGCCAAATTTCAGACATGTCCATGCTCAGTTCCACTGGCTGCAGCTTCATCACAGGCACTGAGCTAGGGGAGTCCTTTGAGAAGCCAAGCCTGCCTACACGCAGGAATTTCTATCTTGGGAGTCCAAATATGATCTTTGGACTCAGGGAAGAAGATCTATTTGATGAATTAAATGCTAAAAATAAATTCTTAAAAAAGTAATTACTTGACTTTTATTCATGAAATTATTTTGTGTGATGGTGAGAAGGGAAATATATATTTAAATTTAATTTAACCTTGTGAAACAGCCACAGAAGTGTTCCAGACCAAGGAAATCCAAGTGTTTATTCCTAACATACCTCCTGCTGTTTACAGCCTATCTTCCCACTGCAAAACCATCAACTTCTGGACATTCTCTTTTTCCTACATTCTCTACTTATGCCTCAGACTCATCTCAGGCACCTTCACCTTTTATTATTTTAATAAACTTATTTGCCTGGTTTGGTTCCTAGTCATCATCACCCTGTTCACTTTTCACACATACCTACATTGCTCTCCAATAAATCTATTCAATGCATTATTCCAATAGAGAATGGCCCAATAACTAAGGTACTCAGCCGGGATTCAGGAACTCCATTTTCCCCAGTGCAGTGATAGAGAGCATTGGCAGAAATCCAGACAAAGAAAACCAGACTTCTGCCCAGTCTAAGTGACCTTGATTTTTGGCAAAATGGATGATAAAGCTATCATCCAGCTTTTTAACTACTGGTGACACGTTTGAGGTCTGAAGTGTAAAAGCTGTAGGTGTGTCTTCACTGAAGTCCCCTTCTACAGTTCAATCCACTTTTTAAACAGAAGTTTCTGGAAGCAAGGATCCAGATCAAAGCTACTACAGAGGAAGGGTGGCTGAACATTTCTGCAACAGGTCCCTTTCTGTCAGAAAGCAAACAGTACATAAAGTTTTACCAGGTTAAATAGAAAAGCCACTTTAGCACGTTATTATCTGTATGAAAGATCCCTGACTTACAGGGCTAAAGGAAGTGAAAGGAATTCATTTCATGCCAGATTTGCCTTGCCATTATATTTCCAGTAGCTCGCCACAAGAATGGAAAGTTAGGTTGAATCAAGATTCAACTGTAATTTTTAACACAGCGGTAAACAAAGGATTCATTGCCAAATAAATCCCCAGGGTAACAAGTCTAATCCTCAGTGCATTTGATACTCTTCCATTTCGCTTTCGCTAGACATGACAGACACACTTTTGGGTACAGAGCCCAAACTGAATTCTTTGGTGTATCGAGAGCTCCAGAGAGTGCAAACCAAGCAGAGATGAGGTAATGCTTCC